>JAUEKU010181297.1:0-10325 GCA_032274805.1 Gypsophila paniculata | reverse complement strand
GGTCAAATTCAAGGCAAAATCAAGCAAGGTCAAAACAAGGATAAACTTCGAAGGCTTATAACTCAAGTTTTATAGCTCCAATTGAGGCGAGACCAAGTGGAGGTGATAGTTCATCTCAATACCTTCGAAACGACAGGTCGCACGCTCAATTTGACCAAGTAACAAATGAGATATGGCTCTCGCAAGACGGAGCCAGCAGACAAACCGCGACCCGCGGTTCTCAGACCGCGGCCCGCGGCCACCCCTTGAAACAACAATCAGTCATAAACCGCGGGCCGCGGTTACCAGGCCGCGACCCGCGGTTCACTAAAAAAAAACATACTCTCAGCACGGGCCGGCCCGACACAAGCCTGAATACCAGCCCGGCCCGGCCCAAAGACAATCGGGCCTGAGGGCGGGCCACGGCGGGGGGAGAGTTTTTTGGCCCGGCCCAAGCTCGGCCCGACCGTCGGCCACCTCTACTAGTATGTAACACTGTATGACAAATTTTTTATAACAAAAAATGATCATTTTAATTTTTTGATGACTAATTTAATATTTATCACTTTAACACCTCTAAGATTAATCATCTTAAATTTTAATATGATTATTTTTCCTCACGAAAACGTCGTCATACGTGTACGACGATCTCATTGGGAAACAAAATAAAAAGGAATACCTTGTAGAGTGGGCAATCAAAGATGTGATATGATCTTCAACATTACACTTCCCTTAAAAACTTCCTATACAATAATCTCAGTACTATCAAAATCTCCCATGATTTCCTCATAATAAACACTAAAATCTCACTTTCAATATTTGACCAGTTGTTCACCCGTTTCTTTCTCACCTACTACTACTCCTCTACTCTTACTCGATCTCTTATGCATCATTAAAACACCCCTGAATTCATTCCCCTCGTTTCGAGGCCGCCCTGAATTTAAATGCATACATCTAACCCCACATCATTTTTTTCAATTTAAATTAACCTCACGACTAATAATAGGTAAGACCGAGTACATCTGTTATAATTTCAAATTACGGGGTAAGGCCGAGTACATCTGAGTACCACTGCATACTTGGCAGTTGTTATAACTTTTTATTGTTGTAACACCGTGGTGTTATGTGACTGGACTAATATCAGGGATAAGCCCGCGTACATCTGAGACCGTCTTTTGGGGGAAATGCCGTTGGGGAGATTCGGAATCAGGAATGAATACGGGTTGGGAAGTAAGGAGTTGTACAAAGCAAGCGTGGAGACCGAAGATCCGAAGGCGGTTTTGGATGGTGTTGCTGTTGCTGGTCTTGTTGGCCTTCTTCGCCAATTAGGTGATCTTTCCCAGTATGTTCTTCTTCTCTTTTCTTTTGATTTTTTTTTTTTTTATGGACTATGTTTGTGTTTTAGTAAGTTAGGCTCGATTCTTTTGGGCTTAATTTTAGTTCTGATGGGTTTAGTTCAGTTCTGTTCATGTCGGAATATATAAGACTTTACATGTGAAGCTATCCCACATCGGTGGTGAAATAAAAGGTTGTCTGCCTTATAATGTCTATGGGCCTACCAACTATTGTCGATTGGTTTTAGTAAGGTTGGGTTTCCATTGGACTTCAGTCTCTCGGACTCCTTCATGTCGGGCATGGTCAGTCCCTCTCAAATTCAACATAGTATCAGAGCCCCCGTGCTGCGTTCCCATAAAATCAAACTGTGTCGGAATATATAAGACTCCACATGTGAAGTTATCCGGCCTACCAATTGGTTTTAGTAAGGTTGGTTTCCATTGGACTTCAGTTGAGCTTTTTCACATTGTTCTTGCCAGAGTTTAATTAAGCTCTAATAAGTCCAAAAGAACACGGCCGTAGTGTATGTTCTTTGATGACCGGGAGTAGAACATACGTTCAAGATAATGAAATATGGGATTTTGGTTGGTTCACTAGTTGTATGATCAAATTAATACTTTTGGGCATAATTTAGGCTCAGTTCTTCAGCGCTTAATTTTGGTTGAGATAAGTTCAGTGAAGTTAAGTTCAGCTTTTTCCTATCCAGCTTCGTTTGTACTTTAGTTCAATTCAGCTCGAGTAAGTCTAAAAGAACAGGGCGTTAGTGTATGTTCTCTGAATGACCAGGAAATCAGGAATAGAACGTAGTATGTTTAACTTGATGAAATACTGGATTTTGGTTACTGACTAATTGTATGATCGTTCAGTACTTGAGTTTTAAGTTAAATGCTATGGAGTTGTACTTGAAGTGGTGGTGATTGTTCCGCCAGTGTGCAGTTATTGCTTAACATTAGTCTAGTCTTTGCCCTGGATTTTTTTATTTCATGGGGGTGGGGTTAGGGTGGTTATCGGGGGTGCTAAGACTGTGGGGTCGAGGAGTTGTGCAGTGAGAGTCTGTAGATGCGTAAGTAGTTCTAACTATGGCTGTGTAATTCAATGTTCCATGTGCATGCAAGGGTTGAACCCTGGTGGTTCTATTGCTTTGGGGTGCTGTTTGCAGTTTCCGATAATGAGCAACTAGTAGTTGGGGTATTAACTTCGGTGAAGAAAGGGTAGTTCTGTAGTTGTGAACTGTGATGAGTCACATTACCCTCGTTGGCCCTTGACCCCCGGTTGCTCAATGTGTAACTAATGGTTAGTAAAATTGTTAGGTCGTCAGTTCAAATGTTGGCCGGGCTCCTCCAATATTCGCACCTAGATCTGCCGTTGTCATTGGTGGAATTACTTGAAAAGTTATCAAGCATTTGTGATGAGCGGTCGCCATCTCTTTGATTAATGACATCGGTTGGTAGTGTGGTGTGCTTTGTTGCCTGATGGGTAGCCCCTTATACTCTTTGCCTCCCATGCTCGAAGTCTTTTACTTCATATTTGGAGGTTTCTTATTTCATTATAGTGACCATTCACCAACTGACTTCTGATTGTTACCAAAGCCACTTTGTGAAGCTTCCTATAAATATCTATGTAGAAAATGAGACGTGTAGTTCATGACATACATCTTATTGCTATTCCTGTGCTCACTTGTGCTGGTCGAGTGTCTTGTTCATGACATACCTTTGATTCTGAGTATTGAGTGTTGGACAAGTACACGAGGTAATGTGAACACTTGGAGTAACTAGGTGACATTATTTTGAACTTGCAGATTTGCAGCCGAGGTTTTTCATGGCTTGCAAGAGCAGCTGGCTTCTACTGGTTCCAGAAGTCGTAAATTGGTTAATCGTATACAACATGTTGAAGCTTCTTTGCCTTCTCTCGAGAAGGCCATGTTGTCACAAACTAGCCACATACATTTTGCCTATCAACCTGGTATGTTTGTCTCATCCGATTCTCGGTTGTTGGCTGGTTATTTATTTGAGTCTAATGTCTTTTTAGCCTATGTCAACAGACATTTGCATTTTTGTGTGTGTTGGTCTATCATCATTGTAATCTGGCATTGCATTAAATATATCAGCTGTTTGTCTCGGGAAACATTTATCTTTCAGAGCCTTAAGGGCATAAGGCTACTACTTTCCGATGCTATTTCTGGTTAGTTTTAAAGCAATTACGATGTTATCCAATTTGTTGAGATGAAGTTAGGAAATAAAAGGGACATAGTGGAAGAGGAATAAGATGTCAATGGTTACACACATTAGCTGTCGATGATGTAATAGCAATTGCTTAACTTTAACTTAGCAGGAAATCTTCATCACTGGCTCTCCAATATGGTCGTTCCTCACAATATGTGTCCTATTTCCGCTCTTTTGCTCTCTTGTCATTTAATAGAACAGAAAATGGCCTCTGTACCTTAAAAAAATACAGCTTATTCTTGAACTTTTGATTCTGTAATCAGAACTGATGTGAGATAAATTTGATACAATTTGGTTACTTTGCTATCTTATGTTATCCCTCCATGGTCCAATCTATATTGTCGTCAATTGACTTCAAATGATACTTTGTATCAAATTTGAATGAGATTTTATAACAATATATAACTGTATAATTTTCTTTAATACGGAGTATTATTTACTGTGGCATTAGTTAATTTGATAAGTCAAACATGATCGCTATTAGTTTGTATGCATCTCTACTTATCAACAGTCAATGGCGGAGGTAGGATTTTAGATAAGGGGGTACAAATTATTTCAACTAATGAAATATAAGGTATACGAGAAATTTTTTCCAAAATTAAAAATCGAAAAAATTTCTTTGTTCAGGAGGCGGGGCCATCCCCCCTAACTCCGCCCCTGCAGATCAAGGTGTAGCCACATCATTTTCAATAGGGTATTTTGATGGTTTTGCATCGTCACCGACTGCAACTTTGAATTTTGTCATTGCTCAAGGTTAGCAGTTTTGCAGGTTCCAATTGGCATCCACGTATAAAAAAGGAGCAAAATCATTTTATCAGCAATGACTTACCACATTTTATCATGGACTCGTACGAAGAGTGTCGCGAACCTCCTCGACTGCAGTTGCTTGACAGGTAGACTCACCTTCTGAAACTACCGGTGATCCTGGTTTGATTGACTATATATTCTTCTCACTTCGACTGTTGTGTCTAGGTTTGACAATTGTGGCTCCGGGTCGTGTTTAAAGAGATATACAGATCCAACCTTCTTCAGGAAGGCATCAACCAGTTCTGAAGCTCGTAACAGGGAGAAATCTCAACAAGAAAGGAAGGCTCGCAAATTTAAGGTATGTGGTCTGACTTCAGAACAGTCCACGTTCTGCTCGCTCTATATCATTTATATTATTTGAACTTTATTGATCATATATGGTTCTCACAAAATACAATAGTTCTAACCTTTCTTAAGTGAATATGAAAATAGTAGTTTTGACAAATTAAATGTGACAACTTTTACATTGCTTCTGTACTTATATTTGGAGAAATCGATGCCCAAAGTTGACATCAATAACTATCAGATACAAGGAGAAAAATAATAGAGTGAAGGTAGTATCTTACTGAGTAAAAGTTGTGGAATAAAGTTTGTAGATGACATCTGTAGACTTTGGTTGTGTGGATGCTTATTCAGCTGGCTTGGTTTTGGATGGTCTGTTTTGCGCTTTTGGGGGCATTAAGAATAAGTTCACCGTTTATGTGAATAAGATGTTTTTGCAAATGATGAGATTTTTGCTTTAGGTCACAACAACCACTGAATATGTTAAACCGCATGTGCTTATTCTTTCGTATTTATGGGCTGCTGGCATGTCTCGTTCGTTGGTAACATAATATTGGATATCTTTAATTCAATAAACAAAGTCATGCGTTAGGATCCTAACATTTACTTCCACATTATTCAGAGAAAAAGATCACGGCAGCTTAGTGGACGTCTCCCAAGTTCTGTACATAATGTCGACAACAGCGGAAGGTAGTAATTTTTATTTCTTGGTGCATTTCCTTACAAAAATAGACTTCAGAGATCCTCTACTGTAAAGTAGCTACATTCTGAGCTGAAGTATTGTACTTGGTTTCAGAGCGCCAATTTCTTCTCAAACAGGCCGAGGAGAGTCTTCTCTATCACATACAAGCTCCACTCTTGATAGGGCTTTCACGTCAGATATGAGAGACCAATCAGATTCCCGTAATTCAAAGGAGAGCGTGGGATTTGTTGGATTGCTTCCTCATCCAAGTATTTCCATACAGCCTGATCAAATGAAGAGTACGGAATTTGTTTCTAACATGGATGAAATTATGGAGCAAACCAGTCCAAAAAGCCATTTAACCGATCGGACTTCCACGTCCAGGAAAGATTGTCAAGCTGGTTCGTCAACTGATGATACTGCCCCTCGTTTTTCTAATGTCACGTGGCATGAGAAACTGGAAATTATGGAGCATTTGGGTGTAAATACTGAGAATGAGGATAGCGGCCATCTTTCTCCTGAGACGATAAACTATCTACATGAGCAGGACCTGAAACCTGTCGGTGTTGAAAGTATCAATGAAATAGATGACTTATCTGAACATGGAAGCATTCTAAAGTCCAACACTGATCAGCACTATATAGATGCTGTTGCGAACGTCAAGCTAAACGAGCCAACTGGATTACATTATCAGTACAAGCAGGACATGTTGCCTGTTGATGCAGACGAGCATCACGAAGATGACTTATCTGAACTTGGAAGCAGTCCAGAATCAAACATTACAAGTTTGTCTCAAGAGGAAGGATTATCAGAACAAGGGAGTATTGCAGAATCAGATTCCGATGGAAAAAAGACCACAACAGTTCTGAATTGGGACATGGAGCTGTCTAGGAAGGATAGTGTGATCGACGAATTTCAGGACATGGATACGTCAACCTTTGATCTTCATGAGCATGATTTTGTGCATGTAAATTCAGAAAATTATCCTCAGTTGCCAAGCTTATCGGAAGTTGAAAATGATTGTCGTGAGCAAAGAGTGGAGGTAGCCACTCCAGAATCTTTCTCTCAACTGACAAGATTTGATAGAGGTGAAAACTCTCAAAATTTGATTACGAATGGAAACTTTGTGAATGATCGTTTTGACAGTAAGTTGAGCATAGGTGACATTCAGTACATGCTTGAGACTATTGATAATAGCAATTGGGCAATAGAGACAGTCGATGCAAACCAAGTTGGTATTTCTTCCCCTCAGGTGGAAAACTTGTCCGAAGTTGAAAACTGTCGTGGGTCTCTTACTGATGGAAATTCAGACGGTAAGTTGGCTGTTGGTGATTTTCAATACATGCTGGAGACTAATCATGACAATGCTACGTTAGAGCCAGAGATAAGCAGTGATGAATTTGGCGGTCGCGTTGAGACTTTTACCGAAGGTGAAAACGGTGGGAATGTGATTGAATGGCACAATGATGATGATATAGACAGTGAAACAGACAACTTTGTCGATGCACTTTATACCATTGACTCAGAATCTGAAAGTGATGTTGAGACCTACACGAGAAAAGAAGTACAACCATTATCTTCTATATGTTATCGGGACGAAAGTGCTTCAACTGATCTGATGGCGGATAAAGTCAATCATTCAGAAACAGAAAATGAATTCCATTCTAGATTCTACGACCAGGAGGATGGGGCTAATGATGGTTCAGAGGAGCCCACTGCTACCATTTCTCTAGACAATTTGGAGTGCCTAGAAAGCCTAGTGTCACCAGAATTTTCTGAATCAGCTATTGGCCACGAACAGGATGCGGTATCATACGCTTCTAATGAGCAGTCTAGGGAAAGTGCCTCGCCTTACTTGGAAAAAACTCATGGCATAGATGTATGTGATAATGGTGATGAGATAAATCTGGAACCAGCCGTCCACAAACCTGTAGAATCTAGTTCTCTGGTTTCAGGAGCTAATGATGGTTCAGAGGACCCCACTGCTACCCTTCCGCTAGACAATTTGGAGTGCCTAGAAAGCCCAGTGTCACCTGAATTTTTTGAATCAGCTAATGGCCACGAACAGGATGCGGTATCACACTCTTCTCATGAGCAGTCTACGGAAAGTGCCTCGTCTTTCTCGGAAAAAACTCATGGCATAGATGTTTGTGATAATGGTGATGAGATAAATCTGGAATCAGCTGCCCACAAACCCGTAGAATCTAGTTGTCAGGTTTCATGTCAGGATGAGACTTCTTGTACTCCTCATGTGTCAGGACAAACATCATTTGGGTCTACCATTTCATATCCACCTGCTTTCTGGAGCAATGGGACTCTTTTCGGACTACAACCGTCAAAGCCTACTGTTGTCAGCATGTCCAATCCTGTAGATGCTGCTCCGGTGAGTAGTGGTAATGGCAATGTTGCTGATCAATGCAATCCAAGGGTCAATGATCCTGCGGGAGCGCTGTCTTCATCAGTGGAAAACAGTTATCATGATGATAATTTAGGCCATGGTAGTCAAGATGTTAAATCCTTGAATCAAATTTCCAAAGGCGTGCTGGACAGAAAGAATGATAAATCTCTGCACGATGACAAAGTCATCATCAACAATGACGCAGTTGCCCGTTATCAAGGTAATGATCATGTCACGAGTCACAAAATTACAGTTCCAGCTGGTCCTGTTTCCAAAAATGTATTTGGTGAAGTTACTAATACAGGCGAAGACAGACCATCCATATTATCCCTACTTGCTCAAAATTTACTGAAGAACGGTCTTCGTAGGAGTGGATCATGGGGCTACGAGGACAAGAGCAAACCTAATAACCTCGTAGCAACCGATGATTTTGACAATCGAAGGTCTGCAGCTGTCTCAGATGTGGTACTGCAGACTAACCTGAATAATGGAAAAATGGAATCTCCTGTGAATTCACCACCACCGTCACCACCACTTGAGCATATGAAGATATCATTTCGGCCGCTTGGTGGCTTTGAAACTTCGAGACTAAAACTCAAATATCCGGAGGGGATTGATGACAATGAGATGACCATAGAAACCTTCCCTTCGTTTCAGCTGGTTCCAGAATCCACTAGGTTGCACCACGATATGGGTTCCGACTCCGATGATGATACATTTTGCCAATCATATCCATGCATATCGGATTATTCCATGAGCCATCGTTCTGATTCAGATTCCGATCAGTGGGAGACTGGAGATACTTCCGACAGTAATGACCATGAAGTTCTCGATGGATTACGCAGAATTTCTTCAGTAAATTCTGCCTGTAGCTCGTCTCATTTTGATGACATAGACTCAAGAATATACTCAATGTCAGGCTCCAAATCTCAATTACCGACTTTGGGTACCGCAAATAAGTTCAGTTATGAAGAAATGAAAGTGTGTCTGAATCCGGAAGCAGATTCTTCTCATCTTCCAGACCTAAAGTCTCAACCACCTCCGCTTCCACCTTTGCAGTGGCATATATCAAAGCGACTGTCACATGTAATAGAAGAGAAGCCAGAACATGGATCTGAAGGCTTGAATCAATCTTTTGATTCTGAGGTTTTAGAGTCTGCCATTCCTTATTCAACACAGGATTTAGATGTAGCCGCAAAACCGGAAAAGGTGATAAAAGGCTTATCTCACTCTAATTTAGTTCCTTGATCAATATCTTGTGCTGCTGGATGAATATCATGTTGGTTATTAATTTGGGGCTTGTTGGTCAATATCGAAAAATAATACAATAAGAATACAAGAACGTCCTACAAAGTAGAGACGACAAGTGATACTTGGATTAAACTTGAGTCACAGATACCGCTTTCCTTAGAGAATATTCCGACCCTATTAGTCTTGGGTTACACGAGATTTCTCGCAGGATAAAATAAGTAGTTCATTTTGTTCATAGGCTAAGAAATAAAGACATACTATAAACTTTAAGTTGGTTTTGTGTTTGTCTCGAAAAAATTCTGACTTTGTTTTTTCAAGACTCTCCCTCCAACCCTATATTTATAGGGAAACAATTCTTAATATCAAGGGACATGTCTTATGGTGATAAGGAAGATGTTGATCAGTTATGGTGCCAAAAAATATGTCCAAACATTGTGTACAAAAATATACTCCATAAAAACTAATTTCGTTCATTTTCAGAGTTTGCGTGTGCGGCGTGCGCGCATGCCTATTGCCTAGCAGAAATTTTCTCTGCAAGCATTGCGCGTGCGCGCACTTATTTGCGCATCCGCACACGACACGGTTTTTCCTTCAACATTATTACCATATTTTTAGACATTAACATTAAGTATAATCGTCATCTATATAAACATGCAATCCGCATTCCCGACTTACAATATAACGTATTTACTTAACACGAATTTTTCGTAAATCCCGATTACCTTAAACTGTAGATGATTTCACTGAAATCATCAACAAAGGGTTCGAATTTGGATGGTTTCCTTAACAAAATTGTGATTAATCAGTATTTTTCTTCTACTTTTTTTCTTGTTTTTTTTTTTTTTGTTAATGAAGTTATTTAATCATGGGAAACACCATTTTATAGCTTAGATATGGTTAGTTTTGTTAAAACTTTGATGAAGTGACTATTTTGGCAAATACCTTCAAAAATATGGCTATTTTAGCAAACAACCCAAAAATAATTTTAAGTTGTCATTATTTATTTCAATTTTGCATCGTATTAAAGAATATTCGTTTTTTTGTCATATATATTAATTCATGAGAATATATTAATTGCTAAATATTTAGAATTAAATTTTTATTTTATAATTCTAAAAAAAATATCCTAACAGTATTGCCTTAAATTTTAAGTAAAAACAAACTGTTTTTAGACTAGGTTATTTTAGAAATATTCAAAGTTGAGATATTTTTGAAAATAAGTGAAATTTTTAATTTTTGTGCAAATTATGCCGAGAACTTTTATCATTATTCCTCTTAAATCTAGGGTTTTCTTCACCGATTATTCCAAAAAATTACACTTATTCCTAAGAGAATTGTGTCATAGTTTCTATAGGTATTTTTGCTAGAG
>JAUEKU010181286.1:0-10326 GCA_032274805.1 Gypsophila paniculata | reverse complement strand
GTTCATTCTGTGCATTACTTTTTTTGGCAACAACTAAACACTTTTAGGTCTCACTTGCAAATAAATTAGGTTATTATATTTCATAATAAAGTTACTTTATCATTAATTGCCAATAAAGTTACTTTATCACTAATAAAGTTACTTTACCACTTGCAAATAATGTAACATTAGAACCCATTTATAGCTTTAATACAATTACATCATCGATTTCTTAATAGCCGTGCAGTGACATCATGCACAGAATGGACTTGAATGGAGTGAGTACCATATTTATACTAATATAAGTATATACGTACTTTATATAAATACTATACTTCCATAATTTCTTATACTGTTAATACTACGGTTTCTTATACTTTTAATATTTTTATAACATAATACTACGGTTTCTTTAATTAGCCTAAATTATAAATTACGAGTATTTAATTATCAAACCCTAAAAATAAAAATCGACTAAGAAATCAACGACGACAATTTCCGACACGCAAAATGAGAGCACGAAGCCCTAGGAACCCCCTGTATTTTCGGCGTGTGAAATAGGCTAGTGATGGAGGTCATTTGGTAGTCATTCCTTCTTAAACATTATACTCATCAAATCCTTTCATTTCATCTTTAATCAATTCATTTCTTTTATTTTCAAATTTAAAACGTAATTAAAAAAAATCAAGCTGCTAAGTTAAACTTCTAGTTATATTTAAACCTATACTACTCTCTTATTCATTCATTCATCAATAAACACTTCTCTCTCAAACAAAAATCCTCTCTATTTTATTATTATACAAAAATAATAAAAAACAAACACTTAACTAATTTAAGACGAAGAAGCCTAGATCTACTAAGTAAAAAAAAAAGTAAATAATCTACACCAGTTTTTTCGTATTCTGTCTTTCTTCTTACTAGTCTCTCTTATAGACATTTAAAAATCGACTCCTAACATTTTGTTTCTTGTTAGCCGTGACTCTTAACTAAGATGAAGAAGGAGACAGTGAAGACCTTAGCTCGTTCGACAGCATCGTTGACCCCGACAATCTTTAGAGTCAAACCGAGCTTAGTTAAGGTGACTAGCTTGCCCTTTTACTACCTCTAATAAATCGACTTTTAATAGTTATTGTAAATTATGAATATATTATACTTATGTATGATATTAATTATGTGATACAAATATGATAATAATTAGTATAAAAGAAAAGAAATGAATTGATTAAAGATGAGTTTGATGAGTATAAAAATTAAAAAAGGAAATAGTATTATAAGATTTAGTGCCACAAGACATATTTAGATATTTTATTTCATTTTTATGTTTAAATTTTTTTTATTCGTATACTAATTCTAATAGATATTAATTTGATATTATATAATAGAATAATGTAAAAATAAATTAGTATACTTACTAAGAAGGGCACGATATTTCAATCCATTTGATTTAATTTTTGTGTTTTAATTTTTTTTAATTAGAAGTTGAAATTAATTATTTGTTATTGATATTGTTGGTATTTTATAAATTATTAATATGATAATATAATAGTTATGATTTTTGAAATATATTAGTTTTCATGAAATGTTTGATGTTTTGATGTTTTACAAAGTTTTACAATGTTGATATTAATATTATAATAAATTTAGGTTAGGTTTATTTATGTTTAAATAAATTATAAATGATAAGAAAATTTAGTAAAAATAATATATATTTGGCCAAATATTTATTTAGAAAAATAAATTGCTATAAAAGTTCTACTTTAAACAAAGAATTTTTTGTCAGACACTACCTTACCTTTACCTCATTTTGCGAGGAAATACCTACATTTTTATTTTTGCAAAAAACTACCTTAAGTTTTTAAAAAGTTGTGTAACACTACCAAAGTGTCTTTTCCGTTAACTTTTGTGGTTGGACCGTCATTGACTAACGGTTTTTTGTTTTCCTCCATTTGTGAGCTGAAATTTTCTTCATTTTTCTTCCTTCTATTCTTATTTCGCTCACTTTTCTTGCTTATGTTCATAATTCCTTCATTTTTCTTTTCTCATTCATTTCCATCTTTTTTCGCTTATTTTTCATTACTTGGACCCATGTCTTCAGAAATATAAACATGTTGTTGTGGAATTCTATTAGCGACCAACCTTCATAGACCTTCCAATTATAATACTTTTAGGAGATTTGATGCTAGTAAGTTTCATAATTCTTACACAATTTTTTAATTAAGTAGATGATGAAAATGAAGAAAAGGTTGAAAATTAGGGTTTCAAATTTTGAGATTTGGCAAAGAAGTGAAAAGTAGTAAGCAATTAGGTGATTGAATGGAGAAAATTGGTCATATGAAGATGTTCAAATGAAGGATAGTTAGGAAGAGATGAAAAACCGTTAGTCAATGACGGTCAAACCATAAAAGTTAACAGAAAATGCATTATGGTAGTGTTAGACAACTTTTTAAAAATTTAAGGTAGTTATTTGCCAAAAACAAAAATGTAAGGTACTATCTCGCAAAATGAGGTAAATGTAAGGTAGTGTCTGACAAAAAATTTGTCATATGAAGAGGTTCAAATGAAGCATAATTAGGAAGAGATGAAAAACCGTTAGTCAATGACGATTAAATCATAAAAGTTAACGAAAATGCATTCTGGTAGTGTTAGACAACTTTTTAAAATAATTTAAGGTAGTTCTTTGCAAAAAAAATGTAAGGTAGCATCTCGCAAAATGAGATAAATGTAAGGTAGTGTCTGACAAAAAATCCTTAAACAAATCATTAAAACAAAAATGACTAAAACATTATAAGTAAAATTTTAAGACTAAGTTAAATTTTTTGAAATAAAAAAAAAATTAGAAATGACGTATACTTCATTTTGGCCAAATAATTTAGTTAAGGTTAAATTAATTTTATTTATATTAATAAATAAATTTGAAAATAACTAGATTAAAAAGAGGAAATTAAAAGAATATATGATTAAATAAATTTTATACAGGCCACGACATTACTAACTGTTTAGACTAAATTTATCAATTTTAATTTAATTTTTATCACAAAATTAATTTAAATAAATTATTTAAAGAATTGAGTAAAAAAAATGAAAAGAATATAATGGACCAAAATTATAATAAAGGCCACGACGTTTTTTACTTTTGTTCATTAATTTTCTAAATTCTATTATTATCACTAAATCACTAAATATCGTAAATTAATTAAGTTAAGATGGTGCATAAAAAGTATAAGTTAGAAAAATGAATTATTAGTTATACCGCAAAATATAATTAAGAAAACGAGTAATGAAAATTAACAAATTGAAATAAACCAATGAACTAGGGACAAATAGGAGCCTATGGCACTTGGACATATTTCGGACTATTTTGGAGGAATTTGGACTAATCTCAATTTTATTACTAAACTTAATTAAGATAGACAATTAGTGAAACATTAGCAAATTGGAAATGACAAATGATTTAATTAGGGACAAAATAGGAAGCCATATCATTTCAATAAATTTTGGGACGTATTAATTCATCACTTTTATACATTAAGTATAAACCAAGTATAAACTAATAAACTAATAAAGGAATTAGTGTTAAAAAAAAGTAAGTTACCATAACAATATTAAATAAAGTACTAATTAAAAGACTTACTAAACTAATAAGTGAACAACCCTAATTAAAGTAATGAAATGATTTAGTAAAGGTTAAATCACGAAGTTGACCTTTTACTTTAAATAAAATTCTAAGTCACCTCCATTTTGTGGTTGGTGATGCACAACAGACTCTTAACTGGGGGTTGCATTCGAATGAGGGTTGGAAGAAAGGAATACTAGTTGGAAGAAAGATTAATCAGGTCGGAGATGCTACTTCGATCCATCTGGGGGTTGTATTCGAATGAGGGTTGATGGGCAGATCAAGGGTAGGATGCCAGTGAATGAAGCTAGATGGTGGAAGGGCATACAATATTCTTGGTTCTAATGGTTTTGTCAAGGAATGTGGAGCAGGGTTGATGAGGGTTGATATCTATAGTAGTTTCAGATATTATGTTTATAATGGTGTTTTTTACTCAAAGTTGATCAATGCAAGCTTCTTACATTTTCATCAAAAAAAAAATGTATTCTAAGTCACCTTTAATAGAGAATGAAACAAAGTAACTAAAACTACATAATTCATATTAAAATGAAGAACATTATAATGGAAAAGAATATATATAAATAATGAACGACCAAACCTTACTACCTTAAATTTACTAAGTGATTATGTGTGAAGTTGTTGAAATAAAAAAATGACTAAGGAAGTTGGACTAAAAATTGAAATAGGACTAATTAATAATAAAAAATTAAAAAAATATAAGTGTGGTTCATTTTGATAAAGTGTTATATTAAAGAATGAAAGTGTTGGCTTGTTGACTTATGTGTATCTATCAAATTAGTTTTAACAAATATGATGAGAAAACAATTAGAAATCGAAGTAAAGTATCATATGAAAGGGATTCAGTAAATACTTAGAATTCACATGTTATCTTTGGTATTATGTTGATCGTAGTCTATTAGAGACGTAATTGGACAAGGTAGCCATATACGGGCTTCTAATAATGGGTTGTGCTCCTTTAAATTTCGGTGTAGATTTGTAGTGATTGTATGCAAGCCCGTATGAGGTGGTGAAAACGACAATTTCTATGATGGAAAGGTTCGTAATGTAGTAGCCATTCCATTTACGAAAGTGTGCACATCAAATAGGGTTGCCTATATCGTAATAGAGAGTTTTATGTATACATAAACAAGGAATTAGATAAATCTTATTACCTATCGATATTATTAGTCTAGTGGACAGTCAATTGAGATATCGACCCCTTCGACTTTTTCCGCGGCACATGAATTTGTGCCGCTTGCTTTCATTATTCCTGGTTGTTCCTCGAAAACTTACAAATACTAGGATATCCAGTCAGACCGGATATTAGGAAGTGAGATTTAAGCTACTTAATGTTTGGTGTGATCTACAAGTTAAGTTGCCTTATCTACTTGAATGATGATAGTGTAAGCTATTTAGGTAAACGACCGCTGTGTAGTCGAGCCTCATAAGATTTTATTTGGTGATTGTTATTAATTGAAAAGAGAATTAGAAGCTAAACGACTACAACATCATGAAGTTAATGTATGTGGATGTGACTTACATGCATATTGTTTTCGAGCATGTTGACTGGTGTAGATACTCATATCCGTACCCCTTAAAACTGATCCAATGATGAATCGGACTTAAGCTTTTTTAATCGTAACAATGTCGATTGAATTTATTGAATTCGTTAAATTAAATGAACACGAGTTAGTCATCACTTTGTTGGTCTTTCGGTTTTGTGTTTAGTTACAAAATAGCCCAACGCCACAAAATAGCCCAAAACACTAAACCAAGCCCTTTTCACTATTTGGCCCAAATCAAACCTCCTAACTCCTAATTTCGAGCTCAATGCTCGAAATCCAAAGTTCGGAACCTCGTATGCGCAAACCGAGTTCACGTTTTAGCTTGTTTAGAATTCTCATTCAAAACAGGCTCAAGTCAGTTTTTCGTGCCCAAAACCCGAATACAGAGTCAATAGGCCTGTTGACCCAAAAACAATTTTTGGTACGCCAAACAAAAAAACTGATTTCGCATCTCAATTCAGAACGATTTTTTTCACAAAAAGAGCTTTTGTTAAAAACTAGGTTCGGGGCCTGAAGCCCGAGACCAATCCAAAATGGGCCCGATTCAAGGCATATTTCCAACAATTCAATAATATCTCTCAAAAGTCACAAAATATCAAGCATCCCACGCGTATAAACTCGGTTAAAGATAAGATAAAACGGAATTATCTCAAACGCACGATTCACAGAGTGATATCTTCGCGCGTTGAAAATTCTGTACCAGAGGTCAAAATCGCTAGTGGTCTAGCGATTACGATCATAATCGCCACTGTAGTAGAGATTTTGATCGTGTCTCCTATTTTTCGCCTATAAATACAAGGCCTCCCCTGAGCATTTGACACACGCATAATTCATTTCATTCACACACAATTCTCTTTCACAAATTCTCTTTTGTTTTATTAGACTTAATTATAATTCTATCTTACGAAAAATCGGGTTATTACATATTAACGGTTAAGGATCAAAGAAACATCAAACCCACAATCAATTAGCAATTATTTACCCCTCTTTCCAAACATAAAATTCCAAAATCCCCAATATTTTAAGATTTATTCGCATGAATTCGGTGATTCGGGGAATCAACCTTTAGTAATAAGACTACGCACTTATCACTAATTACCATCATATAAATGCAATCAATTTAAATTCCAACAAAACACATGTAAAAAAATTGAATATTTGACAATCAAATGCTACTAATCAACTAATACTACTACTTATTTTACTAATCAAAAGTTAATCAATCAAAACCTGATGCGATCTAAAAATGAAGGTAAAGAAGACGGATAAAATGCAGCTGTTCAATCACTCGGATTGATAGGCTACCCCGATAATAGAATTGTAGTGAAATTATCACCTAGATTCCATTAACCCAAATGAGAGAGATCTCATTAATTCATTCATAAAATAGTTGGATGATCTATTACAACTCAACTAATGACTATATATAGGCTATATTGTCTTGTAGAAGAAGAAATAAGAGTTAAATTACTAAACTACCCTTCCACTTAAGTTTGACGTGCATCATTTTCTTAGTCGTTGCCGTTCGAAGTAAGTTCAATTGAGTCGTCGATTTTGACTTTTATACCCACTTACTTGGTCCACATAGTTAGCATACTGCTTGTAATGCTTGTTTACTATTCTCCCACATATACTTTTCGGTGAGGCCCATAGTCCGAGCAAACTGGTCGCAAGTAAAATACTCCGTATGACCTGCTGTTTTGATCATCTGTTTAATTATTTTATTTTGAAATATATCATTAATTTGTTTATATTTTTTGAAAGTTTTTATTATATTAGTTGACCAATTTCTTCCTTGATTTTTTTCCCACAAATTCACTTTGTCTATTACTCCTCTCTGATCCATCCGATTATTAACATTTTTTATTTTTGGATGATATGTCCATTTGTTAACAATTCTCGAGTAAATTTTGTTGTACACAAATACTTTCATACCCAGAAAATGTAGATATGAGTAATAAATACACCAAAGTGTACCATCTCAACTGCCTAATTCAAGTTCCTTTCAAGTCCACAAAAACTCATCATTTTTTCCTCTAAGAAAACCATGGACAACTTGTATAGTCACTCTATGAAGCTATTTTATATAACATTACTTAGTTCCTTCATAGCTCCTATGACATCGACGTTAGACAGAATAACCGCAAACAACTCTATCAGCGGAGACGAAACCATAGTTTCAGCTGGAGGAAGCTTTGAGCTAGGCTTCTTTCAACCCGGTAACGGTAAGTCGTCCAATTACTACATTGGCATTTGGTACAATAAAATATCACCGCAAACTGTAGTATGGGTAGCAAACAGAGACCATGGCATTTCAGATAAAAATAGTTATGAGCTAAGTTTGGTAGAAGGCAATTTAGTTCTTAAAAACGGGTCGAATTCAGACGCCATTATTTGGTCTACAAATCTGAAACCAACCAGCCGAAAGTCAGTAGAAGCGATATTATTGGATACAGGAAATCTTGTACTAAGGGATGGCGGAGCAAATAGTAGTAGTAGTAGTAGTAGTAGTAGTAGTAGTGAGCCACTTTGGCAGAGTTTTGATCATCCTACTGATACATGGCTTCCTGGCGGTAAGATTGCGTATAACAAAAAGACGAAACAAAAGCAGCAACTGATTTCATGGAAGAATGTGGATGATCCTGCACCTAGTCTATTCACATTTGAGATCGAAAAGGACCAATCATATGCTATAAGGTGGAATAATACAAAGCAATACTGGACGAGTGGCGAATGGAATCAACAACAGCATATATTCAGCTTAGTCCCTGAGATGAGGTTGAACTTCCTGTACAACTTCAGCTTTGTTGATAATGAAAATGAGAGCTACTTTACGTTTAATGTGTATAACGCTTCGGTTATTTCAAAGTTTGTGCTCGATACTTCTGGACAAATTAAGGTGTCGTCATGGTTGGAGGATTTACAAGAGTGGAATTTGTTTTGGTCAGAACCGAAGCAGCAATGTCAAGTGTATGCATATTGTGGCGCTTTTGGGAGTTGTATTCAGAATTCGGAGCCATTTTGTAGCTGTTTGAAAGGGTTTGATCCCGTGTCGAGCAGTGATTGGGAGCTAAATGATTATTCAGGGGGGTGTAAAAGAAAGACCAATTTGTCGTGTGAAATTTTGGACTCTGATAAGAAGAAGAAGAATGAGAAAGACCGGTTCTTTGTTTATAAAGAAATCTCGTTGCCCGACAAAAGTGACAATGGGCATAGTGTTAAAGCCGCAAACTCGAAAGAATGTGAGTTGGCTTGCTTGAACAATTGCTCTTGCAATGCTTATTCATATGATAATAGTGGCTGTTATGTTTGGTCTGGGTCGCTTTTAAACTTTCAGCAACTTTCCGTTGGCGATCCTAGTGGTAGAACACTTTATCTGAGGCTGTCAGCATCAGAATTCCCTAGCAAGAGCAAAAGGAAATTGATTATTGGAATTGTTGTTGGATTGATTGCTGTGATTCTGATATTAGGTTTAATAGGACTGTTTATAGTTCGACGCTGGAAACAAAAAAAACAGTCTGCTGAAACAAACAATCCTGTTGAGGGTTCGTTGATAGCGTTTGGGTATAAAGAACTGCAAACTGCTACAAAGAATTTCTCAGAAAAACTTGGAGGCGGGGGATTTGGGTCTGTTTTCAAAGGAACATTGCCAGATTCATCAGTTATTGCTGTGAAAAAGCTAGAAAGTTTTAGTCAAGGAGAGAAACAATTCAGAGCTGAGGTAAGTACAATCGGGACAATTCAACATGTTAATCTTGTTAGGCTTCGTGGGTTTTGCTCGGAAGGGGCGAAAAAGCTACTGGTTTATGATTTCATGCAAAATGGCTCATTGGACTACCATCTTTTTCCTAACACGAATCGTACAATGTTAGATTGGCCTAAACGATACCAAATTGCACTTGGAACAGCTAGGGGATTAGCATATCTACACGAAAAATGTAGAGATTGCATTATTCATTGTGATATCAAACCAGAGAACATACTTTTGGATTCTGAATTTTGCCCACGAGTAGCTGATTTTGGGTTGGCAAAACTTGTTGGACGGGATTTTAGTCGGGTTCTCACCACCATGAGAGGAACCAGAGGCTATCTTGCCCCAGAGTGGATTTCAGGGGTAGCAATAACAGCAAAAGCCGACATTTTTAGTTACGGAATGGTACTCTTTGAACTGCTATCAGGGCACAGAAACATTGAGCACTCGGGGGACGGAGTAGTCAAGTTCTTCCCGACTTGGGCTGCTACCATAATAGCTCAGGAGGGAGACATCATGACTGTATTAGACCCTCGGTTGGAAGGTAATGCTGATCCAATTCAAGTTGTGAATATGTGTAAACTTGCCTGTTGGTGCATTCAAGATAATGAACAACATCGCCCGTCGATGGGACAGGTGGTTCAGATCCTTGACGGTGGTTTAGATGTAAATATGCCCCCTATACCCAGATCCCTACAGGCTTTTGGCGATAATGATGACAGTGTTATGTTCTACACAGAGTCATCTTCTGGCTTAAGTTCGCAAACAAGGGACGGTTCCTCAGTTACTTCATCTTTGATCAAGAGCAGCTCCTCCATAGTAAGTGCTACATGTCTTGACTAAAGGAGATAATCGGCATAAATATGAATTTCATCAAATATGATGGTTTCATGGACCATATTTCTAGTAATCTTGTGTATTTTGATGGTTACACAGGTATGATTTTATTTGATGAACAAATGAAGTGTAGTTCGTATAATTCTGCTATCCGTTCAAATATAATTAACTAATTAAGTACTCCGTATATAAATCGAAAATCAAGTGTCTTTCATCTATGTTTGTCATTTGAAAATTGGTTGTTAAACTAGTTTAATACCTGCAAAATGTGCGGCTTATTTAGATTTAAATTTATAATATCTCATTTTATATATCAAAACAATTATATAATGTATTATCTTTGTCTCAAGTTTTTTATGAATAAATAACTTAATATGCTCTCCTAATTATATATTTTAATTACTAGTATAACCCCGTGCAAAAAGCACTGACATCTAAAGATATATTTTAATATATATTTGATTTGATGTAATATTATGATCTGATTATAGTGCTATGTATATATCCAATGAATTGAAATGTTTAATGACGCAAAAATATGAAATTGTGCATTGTCATGTGAATAATAGTTTTATTTTCAG
>JAUEKU010181275.1:0-10326 GCA_032274805.1 Gypsophila paniculata | reverse complement strand
CATATTTTTACTAGAGTCTGTTTTTCCATTGCCAAAGGGGTTGGCGCGCAGCTTGTTTCTCGGCTGCCGGCTAACCTTTTGTAGACATTTGATTGTTTGATTTCTATAATAATTGATGTTCTATAATAATAATAATAATAATAATAACAACATTCGTATCATAGGTTTCCCGGAGGAACACATCTTTCCCTACTATATATTTACCCATTTTACCCTTCGCTTTCTACTTTTTTTTTTTATTATTATTTGTGAATAAAGTTTTGTGACCGTTGGTTTGGATGAGAGGGAGTATTATCTAACTTCCGTTGTACTCCGTAATTATGTGACATATATATACCTACGATTTTCAGTGATGGCTTGTAAATTTTATTGTTCAGTAATGGTGAAAAAGTAAGTAGACATGTATACTCCTACTTATATGATCTAACTTGTTATGTTATGGCCTTTTTATAAGATTTTTTTTTTTTAATTTCTTTTTTGGTCTAAAAGAGCGCGCACTAAGTCGCAGATGAAAATCGAACCTCACCTTATAAGATTTGTTTTATTACATGCAGCTCATAAAGCACAAATCAGTTTCCTGGAAGAAGAGTTAGCAAAGAAGGGTCAACTTATGAAAGAATTAAGGTGTTTTTGAAGGCCTGTGAATTTTTGGTGGCGAGAACAGGAGTCAGTGTCCTGTCTATGGGACATGAAATGTGTGATTTCAAACAAACAAATTATCGGATGCATATGAAGAAATGTCGCATTTCTTTTTATTTGTTTCCCGTTACTAGGCCCGACTCAAGTGTCCCAACTGCCAAAGAATTTATGAATGATGCAAAAAGGAACTATTATGTGGTGATCAGGTTTCTTTCTAATTTATCAATTCATTCAATTGGGTGAAATGATATTTGACAATTTATTTGAACACAAATTCTTATATAAGACCGTCTTATTTTAAGTTAAAATAAGATCATACTACATCTAGTTAATACTGCTAAGCACGAGGTGCTAGTGTGCTACCTTGCTCCCTTTCTTTAGACCTGTCCATAACGGGAGGAGTGTGTATTGAGAAATTGGTTAAAATTGAAGGGTATGTACAAATTTTCCCAAAAATAAATTAAGGTGTGCTTCTCTCGAACATTTAAACGTGACACAAAAAATTATAAATAGTACTAGTAAAAATAAAAAAATCTTGCTCCAAATTAAACTTTACCCATTGCGCTTTCAGATTCGTGGTATATGAGAGGGAAGTTACTAGCCCTTTTGCAACCGAGGCATCAAATAGCAACATATTTCAAAATTACAAATAACCGCAACTCGTGTTGATAGTATATACTATATTTTGCGGAAGCGTTGATACTAAAAAGGGAAATTAGGCTATGTTCTTTTGGACTTAATTTCATTTCAGTTCACTTCAGCTCTATTCAGTTCAGGTCCATTCAGTCATCAACTTATTTTTCATAATCTTATATTAACGAATATTAATTATTATTATTATTATTATTATTATTATTATTATTATTATTATTATTATTATATAATGCTACTTTGATATCCTCGTACACAGTCTAATGCATCAATGTGTGAATCCGACAATCTCATACTTCGTATAGTTTAAATTAAGATCGCCTTTATTTTTAAACTAACAATGGCGATGTACGTAACCAGCCACATATCCATGTTCGAAAATAAAAAATGACAAAGTAAAAAAGGGTGAAATCGGAAGATTTTGGGGTACAAAATTGATTAAGAAGGAGCACCGAGGTATGAGGCTAAACGCAAGATGTCGCTGAATACTCCAGCAGCGGTGACTGCAGCCCCGGCACCAGGACCTCTGACGATCAGAGGCTGTTCCTTGTACCGTTCTGTCCTGAACAGTATTATGTTATCGGACCCTGACAGCTGTGCAAATGGATGATCTTTCTTGTAACTCCCCAGCTTCACGAGTCCCTTTTGGTTCGCCACGTCCACAACTCCAACGTATCTCAGGACCTACAAATAGGAATGTCACATTGTATTAGAGACGACGAAAAGCCATACGAAAAGATCTTGAACTTTTGTTGAAAACTTCGAGAAACTATTTTCGGTTGACGCATAATTTAAGCTACACCAGCAATTTGATCAACGGATTGCTATTTCATCTTCCTATATACGAAGGCCTAAAGCTCATTTTCTTGCTGACTATCATGTTTCCACCTTAAATATCATTTTAACACATTTATCAAAAATCTTTAACCTATCGAAATCATTAGAAAATGTTCTATTTTTAAAAGACCGTCTTTCTATTTTATATACAACGATTTTTAAAGATGGTTCTGCAAATTTTAAGCAAAATGTTTTGGATCAATATTTCCAAATTTTTCAAATCTATACCAATTCTTGATTAAATTTTTTTATCTAAAAATTGCATTACAATGTTTAAACACTAAGTACTCCGTACAATTTTGTTACCTAATCCAATTTAAAATAAGTTACTCTATATAAACAACTAATTATACTCCGTGCACAGGGCTCTACGCTAGTAATCTAAGAAAGAAAACGAGTAAAATGAGTAATGACATTAAGAAAATGGAGTATTGAGCACTGACCTCTCCTGCATTTTCAGCAGCTTGTAGCTTTTCAGCCCAATCTTGATCAAACTGAGGAAGTTGTTGCATGAATTCAGCGGCTGATGACGTACCCTAATATGAAAAGTCATGATGTTAAAAGTAAACTCTTAAATCATTGTCGATTCTAAGATCCTTGGGTTTAAGCGATAACTTACTCGTAATGGTTCAGGCACAAGACTTTCTGGTGGAATATCCGAAAGTTCGAGCTTCAAACCACATTCTCTAGCTAGAATTATAACCTGTCAAATGAAAATCGTTTCAATGGTACGTCCATAACATAACACAGCTGCTGAAGCAGCTTTTTTTTTTTTTCTTTCTTTTTCCCTCTATCAACTTAGGTCAATAAGAATTACTACCTTTCGGGCAACATCTGTTCCAGAGAGATCATCTCTTGGATCAGGTTCCGTGTAACCAGCTTGTTTTGCCTCTTCCAATACCTCACTAAACTTTCTTTTCCCCTTAAATTTATTGAATATGTAACTCAAAGTCCCACTGCAAAACAACTCGTGATTGTGAACTATGAAACCAACAGAGACTAGTTCGGATAAATTCTTTATCAGCTGATACACTCTTTTTTTGGAGTCATGACTCATGGTGTTAAAAGTAGACAGTAGCCACGTTTTAAGGAGGGATCAGCCGAAGCTATGCGTTAACCATTACTTGGTAAGGGTGGACAGGAAAATGAGCAAATTACGCACCTGAAGATGCCCTCAATACTCAAAATTTTGTCACCAGTTTCAAGAAGACCTCTCAAAGTACTGATGATTGGAAGCCCCGCACCAACTGTAGCTTCGTAGAAGTAGTGCGTGTAGGATTGCCGCTGTAGAGCTCTCAACTTCAAATACTATTGTCAAAGCGAAAGAAGTCATCAATCCCAAAACCCAAATATATAAGTCGTAAAATGAGTTTTTCATCAAATACTTCTTTCATCAAAACGTAGCAATCTCTTTACCTGATCAAGAGGCCCAGAATTAGCCTTTTTGTTAGGTGTGATTATATGAATGCCGCTGCGTAACCAATCATAGTAATGGCTTGCTACAAAAGAGTCAGCGGTACAATCTACCAACACGGTATTAGGAATGAAATGATTTCCGTGGACGTGTTGGACAAATTTATGCAAGTCGGCTGCTTGTCCTTGCTCGCTTTGGAGTTCTCCCCATTTAGACAAGTCCATGCCCCTAAATAAGAGGAATCAAACAAGTATTTAATCTTCTACATATGGGAAGTGCCCCTCATTGCAAACAGCGTAATAAAGACGTCTTGTTATCCAAATATGGCAAAAGTACATAATAAGCTTACATGTCAGAAAGAACCATTTTCTTCGAGCTTGTAATTCCCAAAACTCGCAAATCAATGTTAAACTTTTCCTTTAGAACAGCTGCCTGATCTCGGAGTTGGTCAAGTAGAGTAGCTCCAATCAAACCTGGACCAATGATACCCACTGCAAGAGTTGTTCTAGAAAGGTAAAACCTAGAATGAACCGCCCGCAACGCCTTTATACAATCATCTCGCTTGATCACTACGGTGATGTTGTATTCTGAACAGCCTTGTGCTATGGCACGGATGTTGATATTGGCCTGCATCATTTGCATTTCCATTCATCCTTAACTTTCACTGACCATGCAACGAGAAATTACGAATTTAAATAAGACGGATGAGTAAAGGCATCATCTGTTAACCTTTGCGAGCGCATTAAAAAGAGTGGCGCTGACTCCTGGTGAACTGGCCATTTTCTGTCCTACAGTTGCCAGAATGCTGCAATTTGAAATAACAGCAACCTGGAAGAAGCATCATTAGCTTAGAGAACACAGTTACTCTGTATGAGTTATGACTTACGAGCAGTCAAACGAAAAAATAAACACCCAAAGGATTAGCAAAGCAGGATAAGGAACTAGAAAGATTTAAAAAACCTGAGAAAGACGACCAGCATCTAAAGCTTGACGAAATCTAGCCCGCAGAGCTTCAGCCACAGCATCTACTTCCTTCTCGGGTACAGCAAAGCAAACCGAATGCTCACTACTAGCCTGCATCAACAAAAAATCATATGAGCCTCCCTCACTAAGGATCTCACATTATAATAATGGAGATTATATTTGAGCAAGAGAAAGAGTTACAATTAATTTCTCCTTTCTTTCGTTGTATAGAAAATGTGAAGAGAAACAAGGGAGGACAGATACATCGATGTTCTGTTTCTCAGACAGAAACTGTGTTACTCTTGGGTGAAACTCAAGCTATTATTCAAATATCCCTCATTTTGCCCGGAGACAAACCACCATGAGGAATAACTAAAACCGTTATCCGCAATAAAATCTTCCTCTAACCAAACACTGTCTAAGAGAGGTACTTAAAATGAAGTGATCATAATCTGTAATCTGAACTTAGTATAGCTTTGCTAGACCACATCGATACTATGACAGGCGACAATAACCTGAGAAATCATGATCACATTAGCCCCTACTTCCTTCACTGCTCCAAAAATAGCATTTGCAGTACCAGGAACACCAGCCATACCAGTTCTGTCATCACATCAGAAGGTTCAGATCAACATGGCGCCCCAGTAAGAAAATCCTAACACAAGATAAGTGCCTTTAACAAAACAGCCTTACCCTTCAACATTAATAAGGGCCACATTATCTATTGTGGCGAATCCTTTGACTGGAGCTTGTAGATGCTCACCAGTCTCATCAGGAGAATCTCGACAAATTTTTGTTCCAGGTGCCGAAAGGTTAAATACATTTCTTATCACTATCGGAATGTCAAACCGCATCACAGGAATGATGGTTCGAGGATGCAATACGTTTGCTCCAAAGTATGACTGCAAGCATAGGATGGAACATGGATTCAATGAGAATGAACTACTAAACTTGTTACAAAGCCAATCAAGCTACTAACATTTTGTGTGAAGAGAGCGTTATTGGAACTAACACAAAAGTTATACAAGCACGAGTAAAATAATAATAAAAAATAAGAATTTTACCATCTCCCAAGCCTCTTGATAAGACAATGTGGGAAGTATGACAGCTTCGCTCACTGCAAACAAGATAAATTACACTTGTAAGACAAATAGAATAAAATTGTGACACACAAACACAGTCATAGACAAACGACGCACGCACGGAGGGAGTGAATCAGAGAGATAGACTAATATCTGAGTAATTGCATACCTTTTCTAGGATCAGCACTATAGACACCATCGACATCTGTCCATATCGTAACTTGGCGAGATCTAAAAAGGGCTCCCATTATTGCTGCAGAAAAGTCACTTCCATCCCTCTTCAATGTAGTTGGGATGTTCTGGGGAGTACTAGCTATGAAGCCAGTCGCAACAATTATCCGTGATGGATTATGGGAAAACCATTTGTCAAGTTTTCTTTCGGAGTATGCATAGTCGGGATCAACCTGATTTGCACCAGATGGATTTACAACAAGTACGTCCCTTGTATCCATCCACGCACACTCTAGACCTTTCTGAACATCAAGTTAACAGGGTTAGTAAAAGTATAAAAAAAGAAAAAAGAAAAAAAAAAAGAAAATTATATAGCAACTACTCCTTTGGGGAGCAAAAAACAGATGTTAAAGACCTTTTTGATGACTAATGACAGCATCTGCGCCGACCATAATTCCCCATGTCCAACAACAAAATCAACGAATGATTCGGTTGCATGACCAGCTGTTTAAGAATTTACATAACGAATCGCGTGAGAAATCAAATTTGCCAAACAATGATATAAATCACATGTCTTCACTAAAAGCATGAAGAAGACACAATTAATTAAAAGGGTGCAAAAATTGTAATGAATCTTGGCAGACCGCACATGAACATGTAATACCTATGTATATTGCTCGAAGCATAGCTTTTAGATTACTTATATCATCATGCAACTTGGACAAGAAGCATAGAAGATCATCCCCCTCCAACATATCTTTTGCTGTCAGCGTGTGCTTTTCCAACACGACATCTAAAGCAGACAGAAATGCATCATCCCGGGACTGTGCCTTGTGGATTAAGTCGTACATCATGTCTGTTACCTTTGACATGGCCGATACAACCACCAACTTCCGCTCCGAGTTATCACTTACAACTATTTCAGCGACATTCTTGATTCGATCAGAAGTGCCAACACAAGTTCCTCCAAATTTGTGCACAGACCACATGTCACCTTTCGGAAGTTCAGCCTTTTCTGCAGAGCTTTCCACAGCATTCTCTGCGCAGTAAAGACACATTACACTGTTACAGAAATTTAAAAAAAAAAGCTCCATAGATCAGTAGAGCATTAAATACTAGTCTCATAATAGTTAAACTTGTACTACAAAGAGACAGGATCAACCTTTGGCTTGGACAGAGGCGTTGATGATCGGAAATGCACGTTGTGTCCCTCGTTGAGAAGCCAAATTCTTTCTGAGAAAGTAAATAGAATGGGAGGTCACATGTGAGGACTATGTCGAAAAAAACATCATTCCACTTGTCCATTGTTTACTCAATTCCAAACAATGATTCATGTTAACCGAGCCCCTAGCATTTTGAAACTAAGCATTGAAGTTTTGTAGCTGTCATATACAGCTCAAAAGCATAGCGAGCAAACCAAAGACACTTTGATTCATGTAGCTACTTTGGCATTGCAAAATGAAGTACACATTTACGATGTCCATGGAAAAAACTCAAGTAATATGAGTCCATGACATCAATATCAAACATCATAGGCCTCATTATCCAAGCAACCGACTTCACTAAGATTCTTATACCAATGAACATGTCATGAGCACTAATAAGCATGGAGTAAATATGATTACAAAGCATTAAATTCCTTAGAAAACCACATATTGTGAAAGTAATCTACTCTATTAATGAACTAATCTCCATGGAATTATACTAGTAATACCAAAAGCCTAACTTCAATGAAAATTGGGGAGCATGAGGAAATTTGACATGACAAATTAAAATAATTAACCCTATTGATCCCAGTTTTACATCACCTATACACAAATTCTCAACATTTACGGTCCTGCATTATGAATTGTGTAAAACCATTTTCTTTTGTACGGTAAAAACCTATTCTCTTCGTTCATTTCATCTCCCTACATCTCTTTTTTTTTGTACTCCGTACACTATTAATTAATTGAGCGAATCTTCGGAATTCCTTGCTATATAAGAGCAAATATACTCATGCATAATCTTGTTTCATTTATCTTTATGAGTGCAACACGAATTTCATATTCTTCAATAATGGTGTGTTTGGGAACTTGGAATTGGAATTGAATTCCGGAATTGAGCCGATTTCAATGTTGGGAAAGTTGTGGATTTGGAATTGGAATTCCTCCTCAATTCCTCCTCAATTCCATCCTAGTTCAAAATATGGTCATTTCAAATTCTAAGTATATAGTAGTCATTTGAAATTCTTCTATTAATCTTTTTCATATTTTTCGGCTAAAAATATAAAAATTTGAAAATATTTTTGTAAAAATCATCATTTTAACTCCACCGCTATACGATTTCATTGTAGATTTTTTTCATGGTAACTCACCTCGACCTTGTCCATACCCCTTCCAATTCCAATTCTGGGGGTTCCCAAACAAGTTTGTGGAATTGGATTTGGAATTGAATTGGTGCATTTTAATTTCTAGAATTGAAATAATGAAAATGAAATTAATTCCAAGTATCCAAACACTACCTAACGTGAAACTATGGATATAAATGTTACGGTTTGTGTCTAGACATGTATTCAAAAGAGAAATGTAGGATAATGAAATGAATGGAGGGAGTATTTAATATATACACACACTTATTGTCGGTCTTTTAATTTAAAGGTGTAAGACGGTCTTACTTACTCAACCCCATATCAGTCTAATCAAATCACAAAATTTGATCAAAGTGAATGAACATTATTGAAAAGGACAGCCATCAAAATAGCTACTCTACATAAATGTACAATCATTGATTCATTTATTCAAAGCTCTAATCTTTACACATAAGCCTCATGAAAGACCGTCTTTTTTAAGACCTCGTCATTCGTGAACCCGTACATGATCACACAAACACAACCATGACACATGCAACACTGAACACACTACTCAAAACTTCCAAAAACAAAGCACAAACAAAATGTGACAAATTTACAACACAAACAACCATAACAAAACAAACCCAATTCAAAACCACACTCAAACACCTCAAAGATTCAATCTTTCCACCAAAAAAAAAAAACTCAAACAAAATTCATAAATTAATTAAATTAAGATTAAAAAAAATTTAATTAATACCTTGAAAAATGAAAAGAAGGGAGAGAAGAAGAGAGAAATAATCTGGGAATTTGGGAAGATGAATTAATGGAGAAAACACCATTGATAGATGAGAGTGAAGAAGAAACCACCATTGTTATTGTTGTTGTTATTGCTGATTAAAGTTTTCTCTCTCTCTCTCTCTCTCCCCTTAGTTTTTTTGTTATTGCGGCTGCTTTTTTACACTTGTGTTGGTACTACAACTTGAAGTAGTAGTAGTAGTGTGTATTGTAATCTGCAACTTGTTGTCTTGTGAGTATTAAATTTGGCACAAATTCTCGTACGGATATATTCGTGTTATTTTTAAAACTGGTCAAAATAGTGAAAGTAAAATAGAAAAAGAGTACATAAGGAAAAGTATAAAACTTTGTCTTATATGCACAAATAGGTGATATTTGATCGGTTTTAACCTTAAAATGGATATACTCGTCTTAAGAAAGACTTATTGTCAATTTGGAGCTGAATTGAATCGAGGTTATGTTTTGTTATAATTGAAATTGAATATAATCAAATTGAGTTGGGTTGAATAGAATTGAGAAGGGAATTAAGTCAGAAGAATGGGCCTATATATAGCCCAATATAGGGGTTGTTTGGTTGTCTTCTGAATTCATGTAAATTGGAAGCTATTGGAAATTGATAAAATTAAGTTCTGTTTGGTTGCTCGATTCATGGGAAATAGAAGTTCCATAGAGCTCCAATTCCTAGGTAGGGTAAGAAGTCACTTACCAAGCCGGTCTGGGTAAGTGGAATTTCCTATAAGAATGAAATTCTTATATTGAATCAAACAATATTTTTACAATTCACATGAATTATAAAATTTACCAAAATTCTATTTTCATGGGAACACATGGTGAGCTACATAAGTCATTTGTAAGATGGTTATATTTTTATAGAAAATTTGATAATTCTCACGAATCAATCAATCAATCAATCATCATCATATCATATCATATCATATATATTAATAAAAGAGGAACTTTTCGAGCGACGTGAGAGAGTCCAATTTTTTTTGAGCGACGTGAGAGAGTCCAATTTTATTGAAATTCTAATTTTAGGTGATAATTGTGAAATTTAAAAAGATAATTATGAAATTATTTATAATTAATTATTATGTTAAGGAGATAAAAATTTTAATATTAAAAGAGTTTGAATGCAATTAGAGAATCAATAATTTTAAAATTTAAAGAGATTATTATGAAATTGTATATAATTAATTACTATGTTAAGGAGATAAAATTTCTAATATTAAAAAAGTTTGAATGCAATTAGAGAAATATTATATCATGTGCCTATATAAACTCTTACTTCATTCAAAATTAAGTGTGCATCAAAATTAAAATTTTCATTTTCGTTATTAAAATTAAAATTTTTCATTTATTTTGGAGTAGTCTAGCAAAATTAAAATGTTTATTTTCATTATTAAGATCGATTTTGACTTATAATTTATGTATTTTTTTTT
>JAUEKU010181263.1:0-18690 GCA_032274805.1 Gypsophila paniculata | reverse complement strand
ATTAATAAAATGATGTTAAAATGCTACTCCATATTGATTATGAAACATTAGGAGTGTTTTCATTGATCAATTATATGGCATTTTTATGATTGGGTGATAGACACATAAGTACCTCATAGGCGAACTTAATATAATACTTTCTCCATTCTATTGAGTTGTACTCCGTATATATATTTTTGTTTACACCATTTAATTGTATTTGTTTCCTATTATGGACAATTCATAATCAGAAAATGACCAAAATACCCTCACAACAGCAATTGAGTTTAGTCTTTCATGCAGAAACCAAATGTATGCTACTCAATGGAATGGAAGAATTTTTGTGATTACTCCCTTATAAAGTCATTTTTTCTAAAATTACTTTTTTATATATCACACTTCTAATCTAATTTTACTACCAAATTGATTTTTTTGGTAAAACAAAGTGCCAATATTTAGGCTGCTAATGGTTGTTAAGGTGGTGCGATAGGGAAATAAGTGGTGCAATATAAGGTAAGGGCATTCAAATTGTCGAATAATTTCTCTTATTTTTTTTTTTTTTAACGAAAATGGTATTTTGAAGCAAGATTAGATTAAAAGAGTGTTATAAAGGAGTAATTTGAATAAAAAATAATATAAGTGAATAATATTAGAAAAAATGATTTTATAGGGGAGTAATTACAAATTTTTCCAAAAATTTATATACTCAATTTATCCCCGTTCTTGAGTATAGATTTATAAGACCGATAAAACATGCCCATAAGATTATGATTCCTTAAATCATTTGTACATCTATTTTACATAGAAGCTCCACGAATCATAGTCAAATTGTAAATGCTGGAATGTAGTCTAAGTCTTGATAAGTTAAGTTCGTACAACAAAGGTCCAAACACTCACATTTCCATGGACTCACCAGAAACAATTAAATATGAAACATCACACATTTACAAAGGACCTTGTCGGCCATCAGCTCGTCAATATCTACATGATAACGATGATATCATACTTTGTACAATTTTGGGGTCATAACAGCAAGCTGAAGCTTCCCCATTTGACATAGTTTAGCAGGATTCTTATGCACAGTGATCCTGCGAAGATTTTCACCAGATATAATGACATGCGCTACACTGAAAGAATCTCCTTTCTCTACTGCGAATTGCCATTCTCTTGTCGATATCTCGAACCAGTCCTTGTTTACAAATCTAGAAGCTTTCACTTCAATGTACTCCCGATTGTGGTCATCCCCCAGCACAATATCGTATGGCAATCCCGTCTCTTTTTCCTGATTGACCCAGTTCACCACTGGTCCACCAGCCTTTTCAACAAAGTATCTGAATGCAACAAGTTCTCCTAGTCTGCCAGTCTCCATCGCTTGCTGACGACCAGCTCTACTCAACAAGAGCTGATCTTTTTGGATGCCTTTTGTTTGACCCTCTTCACGACATAGGTCAACAGCAATATTGGCCAAATCGATGAAGGGGTTTGTACTCGATTGAGGTGTGTTATGCAAATGATCATTCTGGATTCCAGAAGAGGTAAAAACAATTGACTCGGGCTCTATTGTTGCGTTTTCCATAATACGAATGCTTCTCTCTATAAAACCTGCATGGGCTTGTTCCTGCTCCATACTGTAACAAATACCAACCACATTGCCACTTTCATCTTTTCTATGATTATTATTATTATTATTATTATTATTATTATAATCAGAATAATTAGGAGGAGACGAGCATGAGTTGGTTGGCATTTTTATGAATTTAGAATAGCTGTGTTCATTGGTGTTTGTAGGCATAAAGCTTTCTACCACCAATTCAGCTTTCTGATGCTGCAAGGAAGGCGGAGAAGAAAAACACCAGATACATTCGTCATCTGGAAGCTTTGCCATATTCTGACTTTTAAGGATAAAGAGTTCAATCTGCTCATTGGTTGAACCAGATTCTGCCATAACAGTGATCATGTGAAGAAAATTGGCCAAATGAATATTTGGAGCACCATCAAAGAATAACCGGGAGAGTTCCATGAACACGGAGTGAGGATCTGAGCTCTGAGTGGTCACAATTATACTACAGAGTACAGAAAATATGTAGGAGCCGGTTGCGCAGTATAGCTTTAACATAATTGTGGTCCAAATAAGGCAACTGTTTTCACTCAACAATTGAACGGCGTTGGGAATTTCAATACATCATTTGTTACGCAATGGTTTACCATATTTTTCTCATTAGTGGTAAAGTCATTCAGGAGTTGCTCACTTACTCATGATCTCAAAATCATCAAAATTGCTCTGATGGCTCTCTTTACACCCAAAAAAGAAACCTGTTTTTGCTGTTCAATAAGAAAGAAGATGAACATGATACCTGAAGCAAAGAGCTGCATTCAAACCGCTTCTTGGATGCACAATTAAGTTTCTTGATGACATTACAATAAAACAACGTTTCCACCTCAACGATTCTTAATTGCTGTACTTCAGCAAATCCCGATTGATTGAATTGGCTGTACTTATCAGGATGTAAATTGTAGAGGTAACATTGAGCAAATGGAAGCACCCATTCCACCATCAAAGTTATGACGCCAGGATCAACAGGGTTGTAACAGATAGGTTCACGGGACACAATCTGCATAGAAATAATACCATCAAAAAGGTCCAAAATACTTTAAAAATGGGCAGAAAACGTCGATGTCTATATTTGCATTTTCATCAGCCTAGTTAGCCTCCCTTTTCTTCCATTTTGAATGCAATTTAGATTTCAATAAGTAGTAACCTTTCAAACAATTTTGTCTAATTACTTTTCAAGGAAGGAAAGATAGTTGAAAAGCTTTGTCGTTTGCCTGATCATCAGAAACAGATTTTATGCTACACTCTGGGCATTCCAACAATAGAGCACCATAATAATGCCTAGGTGCACTCATGCTACAAATGCACCTGTTATTAAAGGAATTTCTGGCTGCTGTCAAATTTTTTTCATTATAAAGTGCCTTGTAAACAGAGTGTTGTTATTTGTCGGACATTGTACTTGCCGCGTACTGGCCAATCTCCAAAAATGATCGGTAAAACAAGCTCATCTGGAATGGTGTATGTAACTCTCAATAAGAGGCTATAGCGTGTAAGCATGAAATTAAAATGTGGTAGTGCTCACAATAGTGATGACAGAGGCAAAATATCGGTATTCGGACATTGTTAGATGTAATGTGACGTGTTGTAAAAGATGCTGCTAGAATTTCAGTGATTTTCCAGGTTTATAGCATGTCTTTCAAATGACCTTAATTTTAGTACCGAACATATCTTCATTTCCAGTATCCTTCAAATAACCATCATTTCCATTTAACCCACTAATTAAGAATCTACCAACTTCACAATAGTCTTGTAGTTCATCATACAAGGAAAAGGCCACACAGTTGTAGAGTTATGCGCTCTTAAATGATGATCAATTACAGTCATACGTTCCAGCTAGTTAAATCCTGAACATAGATGAATGGTTGAGCTTCATGGGTTATTTCGCTGCGAGTAAGGATTGTCAAAATGTTGACAGGTTACTTGTGCCAAGTGCTTCGTTGAAAAACCTTAAGGATACATAAAAGTCCAATAAGAGAACATACACATAAATATATAATGGATATGAGTTAATCTATTTAGAACTCACGAGGACACAACGAGCTATACCTCCAAGTTTAATTGCCAACTGAAATAGCCATATGGATGACAGTGTTTTCCCTCAAGAATGATAAGATACTAAAACTATTCTTCAACAGACCAAGCGCAAAGAGAAAGGATGATAAGCAGTAAACTAGACAAACATACCTTGGAGAAGGAAGGTATTTCCAACAACTGCAAGAGCTCAGATACTTTGGTAAGAAGCATCTCTTTTTCAAATTTAGAAAGCTCTCCAAAATGCAGGAAAACAAGGTCGCCCGAGTGATCAAACTCTTTCATTAAATCGTCATCATCACACCAACATAATAGCCCAAAAGACGAGTGTGAAGAAACCCACTTATTTCCCATCGTTGGAAGGACAGTGAACTCCAACTGTGAGAGGCACTCCTTAAAGTAAGTCGTATCATTTGGACCAAGTGCGCCACACTTTATGCCATCACACCATCTCAAGAGAACTTGGAAAACCTGTACCAAAAAAGAGAGATAAGAGATAAGCTATAATCATATTCTGCACATGAAATGATTAAAAGTGACATTTTATCAGTCAAAAGACCACAACAATATATGCTAATTATGCAGCAGATGAAGTCAATAAAATAATACTCTCCGTAATGAAGAACTCATATTGCATACTCAATAAAAACTAAAAAAAAAAATGAATTGCAGGTACACAAGAAATCAATAAAATACCTACCATTTTAGCTGCCTGTACAGGCAAAGTGTTTCTAGGTAACTGCTGCAAAATGTGAGGATAATGACGAAAAGGGGGGACCTCATGCACACCACACTCAACGACAAAGAAGTCGTGTAGGCCTGGATAAACAGAGCAGAGTGTTGCACCCAAGTTGGTGATAGTTTTTCCGACTGAGCTACTTTCCTTCTTTGATTTAGATAAAATGCGAGATGTCACATTCTGGATAAGATCCAGAGCACCAGTTGGATCATGCCAATAAAGTTCTCTAGGATATCGAAATACACCATTTACATAATCCTCTTGCAGTTTCGTAGATGCACAAGGCACAAATATGCAAGCGGATGAATTGAAAGCATCTACTATTTGCTGTCTTGATGAAGCCATTTTCTTCCACATGAACATATAAAACGTGGACATTTGTGACAATCTGAAAAGAACAAGTTACTACTGGATTAGCATAAAGAAACTAAAATGAAATAGGAAAACTAAAAGAACATGTTTTTATAGAATTAGAATAAAGAAACTATAAATAAATAGGAAAATTAGCACTTCTGTGATACTTGATCAAACGATGTTTTTTAAATTATTTGATTTCTAAAAAGAAAATATACACATATATTCCTTCGAATTAGTATTCATTGTCCGTATTCAATAGAAGTTCAAAGTAAAGAAATATGGGATGATAAAGGTTCAGGCGAAAGTGACAAATTGATGATTATATGTTTTGACCGTCAAAAAGAGTTTTTCTTCTTTTTTTTTTTTTTTTTTTTTTTGGCCTCGGTTGTATATTTTGTTTGTTTAGTCTTTGTCAACTCTTTTCGAAGACCCAAATTCAATATTCCCATAGGACTCCAGAATTTTAGGGACGTCCCTGCAGCATTCAATTTATCATTTACAACATTAAAGAGCTCCAACATTTTCAAAGCATCTCCATCGTCATAAAGAGAAGACCTCTGATCACCAATGCAAGAAACAGAGCTCACACTATCAGTACAAGAAAGTTAATGAAATAAAATTATGCTCCAAATTCTGATGCATAGTGGTAGCATCTCAGGTCTGGCAGACTAGCAGTGCTATAAATTCTCTAATCCACAACTATGCAAGTTTACTAGAGAAAAACATTTTTTGACCTAGCAACAAGCTTAGTAGGCTTTGCTACTCAAATGAAGGTAGAAGTATCCGACACTACATTTCCAAGTGTCGAACTCGGCTATTTCTCAAGAAATCCTCATGTTTTTTGCTTATAATGAACTGTTTAAGTTTGCACAATGTAAGAATATCGAGTATTGTTCATGGCTACTCGAAGTAATAAAATAAGGAGTTGGAGTAACATAACTAATAGGCTAGCAGGATAAGACTTGCTCTAAAATAAAAATTACCTAGCCATGAAAGGAGACTTCGACGTCCTCCATGTATGAAGCATTGCTAAGGCATCATCAAGCGTAACTTCGTTTTTCAAACCGATTTCTCTTATTAATCCGGTGCTTTTCATCTGTTCAAGTGAATAATGAAAAAGAAAATAATTTGCTAAATAGTGCAAGTCATCTCATAGCAATCATTTTTCAGTACACATAAGTTTTAAGTTACTTTCTTAAAACATGGAATTACCAAGACCTCCAATTTATTTTCAAAGAAAACAGATCATTAACAAAACAGTTGAGCTAATATATGGGAGAAAAGCAGTTCCAAAACTTGTTGACCATATTCATAGGCAATTGATTAATGGTGGCGTTGAAAAGTGTAAGTTGTAACCGCTTCCTTTACCACAATCATGTGCTATTGCATTGGCCGTGTCTACAACGAACAAAGGTAGACTAACCTTCGGGACAGCATATGGAGCATGGCAACCAAGAACAGACTGGACATCGTAGCATTCGTCAAATAGTTCTCTCGGATAATGAAGATCTTTATCAGTGCTTGAAACTACCCACTTAATATCGGATAGCGAAGTCAACAGGGAAGATTTGAAGATGTTATTCGAAGCAGCTATGTGGCTGCAACGCCCAAAAACTTTATCACTGAAATAATCATCCCATACAGCATCCAGAATTTCCATAAGGTATATGCACTGCCTGTGGTCACCATGATCCGACAATAAAGACAGTATATCAAGCAGCTCTTCAGACTCCCAATCCTCTACCACCAATCCTGGGGAGAGGAGATGTCTATCATACACCATTTGTTTAGAAGATATTTCAGCAATCGGTTTTTCATACAGAACTGTCTTCACAAAATCAGTAACTCCTAGCTTCAGAAAAAACTCTCTCCACTTCGCCAAACCACATGAAATCAGCTTGGAAACTGGATGCTTCAAATACATTGTGTCAACCTCATGCCACTTATGGTCTAACCCATCAATGAATTTACTTACATCAACAGAATTTCCAAATTCTCTACTAAAATGAATTGGGACCTCAGCAGAACGCTTATAACCATAATTTGTTAAAATCAGGGCTTTGTCACGAAATTCAGAAATGATATGTGCACTTTCAGTATGACAGTCAACACAATGAGATTGTAAATGAAACATGACATAGGTCATGTAGTCTGTCATTAACTGCTTGTCCTCCGTCAATTTGTAATCAGAAATTGATGGTAAGATGTGAAGTTTGATTAGTTCATGACTGGACATCAGCCGAACACCAAACTTTTGAAGCATCCTTGTACAGATAATAATGACAGCAGCATCGTTAGTCTCAGCAAAAAGGGCAGGGTTTACAGACCTCAATTTAGAATACATGCGAGGAAAAGCTTTGTCTATGAACTCAGACGGAATTTTAGCTCTTACATAATCATGAAGCCATATTGTACCTTCATCTAATGAGGCAAATGTACCATCAGACAAGGGAATAAAGGGAACCTTCTTCAACATACTGATAAGATCTAGCTCCGACCAAGAATCATTAAAGCTCAATGCATAAGAGAGGAGCATGTTGTGAAGTTCAGTAAGCCAATGGAGCACCCAACCGAAACCCATTGATTTAACAGCGTCTTTGGTACGGCCTAAGGAGGTCATGAACTGCACTAACGTTTTTGGGCCATACTCTTCAACACCAAGGGCCCTTGAAATTGAGTCATGCAAATCTATATCTTTGTGTAAAAACACAAGGCCTAGATGCTCATACAGTAGAGCATCAGGCAAAAGCAATTGTGCCTGCTCATTCCAACCTTTCAGAACCTTACATGGTGGAACCCAGTTGTTCTTGCATCCATCCTGAAGTAAGCAGTTTGCTTGGCGTAGTTTAGAAATTATCATCCTAGGAAGTGCAGAGAAAAAACCGTGCACTTCACCAATAAGCGGAACAAAGCTCATGTAAGCACTCACCGCTTTAGCAGGATTTTCATGGAAACAAAGAAGAGAACATAGTGACTTTTCAGCATCAACAAAGAGATCAGGAAATTCTGACAGCAGCCACTGATTCCAAGGGCTATCTGCATCAATTTCTTCTCTGGATGAAGGAAGAACAAAATCTGCTTGAAGAATGAACTTAAGGCCGTATGTTCTTAACGGAAGGAAAGCATAAACAGGCTGTTGTTGTAGGTATGGTTGATAGTCACCATCCTCTGTTTCCTTAAGCATCATTGCCAGGGATATTTCTGAAGTATGAACATTGGAACGATTAATTTTAGGATGCAGTATCTTTGATGTTACAAACCAATTTGTTTTTTGGTTCCCCCGAGAAACTTTTACAATGCCATCTCCCAAAATCTCTTTCCTCATGACAATGTTGGAGTCATCGAGCATATTTCTTAATCTAATGCATTGGACTTGGTGAAGGAAAAGTAACAAAGACGGGTGAATATCTGAAAACATGTCCAAAATGCTGCTTGCAGCTGACTCTTCAGAAAATTTTGAATTGAAAGGCAGCAGAATGCATGTGTTCCAGCAATGCCGAACATCACCTTCCGATATTAGTCGGTCAAACAAATCAATATTGCATGGAGGAACAATAGTTGGTAATACAAAGCCAATTTGATCCGCACTTATGCTGAACTTAACATGAAATCCATTTGAATGAATTTCTGGAGCATCTGTTACCTGCATAAGAGAATCTAAATTTTAGAAAAAACAAATATTCAATACAAATGAATTAATATGCTTGCAGTAGTAGTTTATGAATAGACTGTAAAATTCTGGCACAATCATGAAAAGAAAGGTACAACATAAGACCTAAACCCTAATATTACAAGATAGTATCTGTAAACAATTGACTCTAATATTACCAGTCATGCGAAACATATGCTTAGCAGTTACAAATCTTTTGGTTCCTGATTGCTAAGCCCAATTGACATTTGTCTACCATGAACCGTAGGTTTAGACATTCCTACCATGCTTCTCAATATCTCAACATAATGAGAGAACACCAAAAATTCAAAGTTTCACAAAGACCAGACTCAGATACAAGGACTTAATGTTTTAGATGATAGATTTGTTCAATCATATGTAATATATAGAGATCATACATCCATGTTAAATCGATACGTGACCATTAACAAATTGTTTAATGGAAGTTATGGAACCGAACAATAACAATTCTATTACTCCTAATACAAAATGAATGATTATGCCTCCTTAGTATTTTCCAAATATTCGAACGCATTGTATCTGTGGTAGGATAACTAGAGTAAACTTTATCTCAACTGTAGACTGCACAGGGGAATCTTTATGGGTCAAAGTACTTTATATGCAAAATGTAAAGTGATAATGTCATCGACCTGAAATGACATTACCAAATCATCTAACATGAAATAGAGTATTGGTAAAATCACAAGAGAAATGGCACAATAAATCTTTACAACAACAGCAAAGCCTTAGTCCCAAAATCGGAAGCGGTTGGGTAACATAAATCATCATCTTCAACCGTTCATAATCAATAATCATCATTTGGCTCAATAAATCTTTATGGATCAATTTTATAAGTCCCACCAGGCCACTAATATAGCAATTCAAAGCAAAGATTTTAGGACTGTGTTATGTTTTGCATACCCGAAATACTGATTTGAAGCCAATTCCCTTTTCTCCAATGTAACCAGCTGATGACCCTTTCTTGGTCGAGTTTCCAACGTCACAAAGAGCACGCATGTTTTCTGCAGTAAAACCTCTTTCATTGTTCAGGACAATGATACTAGTACGCGTGAGGATGAAAGTTAGTGTAGGCTCAATATTTTCTGGGTAAACATTATCATCAGCATTCTGTACCTGAAAACATAGAGGCAAAGAAAGACAATAATGTTATGATTGAGATAACCATTGGGTTGGCACTTGATTAATAAGGCAGTACGCAGGCATTGAAAATAGACATGAGGTGACGCTTCACTGGTTATCATTATAAAGATATTACTTAGTAAATAGCTCTTACTTTCATGCAGGATTTCAAGTGAGAGGAACTAGCCACTGACCATAAAAAAAAGGTATAAACGCCCAAAAAAAAAAAAGGAAAACTTGGTCAAAGTTTAGTTCAACTGAGTACACATTACCATATTAGCATTGTGTACGATAACCACTCAATCATGGCTCCAGAGTCACACCTAAGGCAGGGTAAATGAGTCACACCAGTATGTACTATGTTCCTTCTATCATGTAATGAGCTTCTTTACCAAGTTTTTGAGCTCCATTCTAAAGGGAATCAGCAACTTGTAAAAGAGGATGTAAAGGGAACTCAATACGTTGAACGGCCGGTTGTATAGAAAACCAATTGTAAGATCCATGAACTCCTACCGGTTAATAGTGATGAGGTCATGATTTTAGATAGTAGTTTGTATAAGGTCATGATTTTAGATAGTAGTTTGTATGAGGTCATGATTTTTGATAGTATAATACAATTGGATAAATAGTATTAGATATACCAGTTCAAGAAGAAAATGTGCATCCTGGGAATACAATCCTTGTGAAAGACAATGAAGAGCTCGACCCAAACGTGCATGTTGCTTCTTTAATAAGCTACTCTCCACATCAGAGTTAGTAGGGCTGAGCCCGAATTCTTCCCGCCTAATTGAATCAATCACAAGAGCAGCTTCTTCTTCCTTGGAGCATTGGTCAGTTAGGTTTGGTGACATTATGTTTCCAACAGTGTCCATTACTGGAACACCCACAGTGGAAGTTTCATCAGTGTTCACTTTGCACTTTCTCTCTTCGACAGCAGTGGAAAAAGGCAGCTCGTTAGATTGATTCTGCGTACAATCTGACGTTTTTATAACAGGACTCCCAGAAACCAATGATGATGATGCTCCTTCTGACATAACAGCAGCCTTCTCCGTCATAGGACAAAGTGAACAGTGATCATTAATCCACTCAACTATACCAAGAGTCAGACCAACTTCATGAAGCATAAGTTGCTCTTCTATCCATGCACATTGAAGTAAAGCAGCTGTAGTAACATCTTTAAACAAAGATTGAGATCCAGAAACTAATACATCCGCTGCAAAACAGCGAAACTCTGGGGGCAGAAAAGCAAGACAGTCAACTATCATCCTTGATATCAATCGCAAGGATTTTTCCACCCCTCCATCGTTGTTGACTAGGCACATATTAGATTCACAGCCTGTAGTTTCTTGCACAGAATTTGCCAGAATGACCTGAAATCCTCGGTGCGCCTGACATTTTAAGAGAGACAACGGCACATGCCTTCTCCCACCAGACAATGCAAATAGTGACAAGAGTTGCACTGCTACTTGCGAAGGTATTTCTTGGATTAAAGCTTCAAGGAACATATCCACAGACGCCAAGTGGTCGATTCGGATAATTTTACCATCTCGGGTCAACATACATGTCAAGGCTTTTGCATTAGTCTCAGATAACAGCCATTCCAGAAAAGGCCCTAGTGAAGGAGCATACGCAATATCCCAACGCGACCACAAGTTTAGATCGATTAAAAATGGCGCTTTAAGCAAGGCTTCAACAGCATCCCTGGATGTAACTGATCCAAGATTAGGACTTGTGCAATCTGTGTCTGTTATCACCCCAGAATTGTCAGGACTATTTCCGTGTACCCCTATACAGTTTGCATAATTATTGGTTCCCAGCAGTGCCGCAGAATAAAAAAGATTATTGAAAGTCGCATCACTTCTATACTGCCTTATTATATCTAACAGCTCTTCCCTGCCATCAGTTTCACCACTTTCAAAAGATTTAAAGCTGATAAAAGGAAACTGCCTTTTAAGCAGTTCAGATATTCTTTCTTTTGTTACATTGTTGTCCTCCCAGAGGCTATTGGAGGCCTGGGACAAAAGCATAACCAACTGATGCTGAGCCATGCTCGCCTTTATAGACTGGCCCACTGGTTCCTTACCTTCAACATATTTCAGCAATTCATTCTGAAGTACCATGGTATTTCTTTCCAAGAATGACAATAAATCCCCATGGCCAAGTGACTCAAACTCATCAACTGAGAATTGTTTGGCAAGCCAAATTTTACAATCGCAGAGCTGCTTCACAAGCATGAGAACCTTATCGAGATGTGAACTTCCAGCAGACACCGCTGAGTTTTCTGCAAGATAATCTAACACTTTCCGGACAATGCTCACCACGTCCACACCTATTGAAGGGATCAGATACAATGAATAAATTTCCATTAAGGAGGCAACGGTTTGCTAAACATGCAGCTTCAACTTTGAGAATCATACATAAAAACAAGTGGTTTAAGGACTAACAGAGAGGTTAGTCATAACACTGCTATAAAAATCAATGTTTATGGTTGCCGATATTAGAGTGTCCGTCAATAATAGTGCTTTGACTTTAAAATAGCCATTACACATCAGTTATATCGATTTGGGAAACTTAGTATTTTGCTAGAAACTAACTATGATTAGAGTATTTTAGGATCAGGGTTACCAGATACGTAGTACGCCCAATACGAATTCGCGATATGAATACGTGATTCTAGCCTAATGGCGTATCTGATACAACACGTATTCCCAAACATGCATGATACACGAATTGGTATATTTTAATACGTGAATTCATAAATGTAATACAATTGATTTTCTAGATTTTAAAATGCAATATAATACTTAAGAAATTATTTAAAAACAATTAATATTATCACAAATTAAATGAATCTTCACAAGGACATTGGGAAAGTAAAAAAATTAAACCAAAAAAACAAAGACATTGGAAAAGTAAACAAACAATTTGCAAGTCCCAAGAAAGAAAAGTAAATAAACAAATTAAATGAATCTTCATCATCGTCGAAAAAAAAAAAAAAAAAAACAAAAAAAAACAAAAAAACAAAACATGCTCCATCTTCCATAACCTCCACCTTCGTTTTCAATCTTCTTTCAATAGACAAGAAGGGATACATTGAAGCCTGGAAACATGTCGGTTGATTCTCTTTAAAGTCATATTTAAGTATATTATCTTGTTTTTTCTTTAATTAAATCGATACATAATTCATCACTTTTGGACGTATTACATGCGTATTAGAGCGTATCGATTCACTTTTGTATCGCGAATCGATGCGCGATATGTAGCCCTAGTGGGCAAATTAGGTAACCCTGTTTAGAATACTCTGGCAAATTGATATCATCTAGTTGGGTCTCACAAATACACATACGTGGATCATTATTAGTAAATGGTCAAACTGTATCGAGCCATTAGTTACAAGGTTGGACCAATATGTTGTGGTTAATGGCTAGTACGCAATTGGTGTTACTTACATGAGGCAGAGTCCAACAACCCCACATTGCATAGGCCATGATCATTATCTGCAGGCTCAACATCAACACTTTCAGTTGTCGCTAAATCATCAGCTTTGTTGTTCTCCTGTTCTTGTTCGCCTGTTGACTGAACTGAACTGCACAAGCTATCCCATACTCCGCTTTTGATAGATGTTACCTGCAACATTGTAAGGAAAAAATCCATATTGTTCTAATAATATTTGTCTTAAGTCGTGAATCTCATATGTCTGAAGTCTGAACTGCACAAGTTAATTTATTTCTTTCAAATTTATTTTTCATTCTGCTTGTTCAATATGGTTGTGAATCTCATGTCTCATGCCATTTTAGAGTGAGGCCGTCTTTGTGTTACCGTCTTTCAGAAGACTTGCTAAAACATCAAAGATACCATAGCTTGTCAAGTTGACACTAAGGAAGGCGTAGCCTAACCCTGTCGACGGAGTGTCCTTGGAAAGTGGTCAGGATTAGTAACGAAAGTAAAATGATATCATAGCTTGTCAAAATATATACAAAAATTGATAGTAGAAACTCCAAAAATAAAGTTTTCAAACCGAAACGAGGATATTTGATCATGATACTTAAATGAAGCTGGCAAGACATATTAGGATGAATACTAATTACTTACCACAACATTGAGGAAGCTCAGAAATGGATATGTTGAGAATATAATTCTTAATCTACGTTTGCTACTCTTTTTCACTTCATAAAACTCCATCATCTTTTCCAGAACCTGAAGCAAAATCAAAGGTATAAAAGATACTTATCATACTCATTTTATATTTAAGAGAACAAAACAAAGGCTTTTTTAGGGCTTGTCGTTAACTAAACTATCTATGATACTTAGCTAATCTATAAATGATATCATAGTCAGTTCATTCAGTGGTGGACACTGGACATTGGAGCCAGAAGGAGAGAGAAGATCAGAAGATCTTACTATAGTTATATTCGAAACTATGCTTTTGCTTAATTGAAACTCAAGAAGATAAGAATTGATGATACAATGTGGTTTCAAGAAACAGTACCATACCTCTTTATTTGAATACTTCTTGCATGCCTCCTTCCAGGTTATCACAAATGCCCTAATAGAGTGATTGGCATTCTAGCTTGTCCAATGCATATCAAAACCGCAGATATAGAGATTGATAAATTAGAATACAATTACATACTGCAAAAGCAGAACGAACAAAAACTCCAAGTTATCCAAATATGTTCTTGGAGAGAATCCTGAAAATTTTACCGGCTCTAGTTCGCCCTTAAACGGAAAGGAATTACAAGAGGCGCCCCACATCCCCATTCTGATAGATAGTACCTGCAGTATTGTAACAAATAGCATTCATATGTGCTCTAGAGACATTTATTTCAAGTTCAGCCTGTATAAAAGTATCTTGCACGAAGAAGGGATCACACTCAAACAACAGTCTTACGAAATACAGAGTATACAAAAGCGTCGAAAAAGACAGAAAATTATCACTAATACTGAATATATCAAATGACCAAAATACCGCGTGGATTGATCGGCAAATAGATAAAAAAGAAGTTCCATCAAGCCGGTATGCAGGCGATATCAATGAAAACAAGAGAACAGGAATGAATGAATCATATGCCTTTTTTCTCAGGTAAGCATTTTTGAGAATGAACGTGATGAAAATTGCGAGCTAATTCAAGTATGGACGATGGAGCTATGAGCACAAAGGTGATCCCATAGAGTTTTTTTTTTTCTTTTGGTCGTAAGATGTGGCGCTACGTTAGAATAATTCGGAACCTCCATCTCTACCACTAGATTAAGACATATCCGGCTAAAACAAATTGAAAACAGCTGAAATCTGCATGTTTGTGGAAAGATGGTATGCTTTTAGAAACTCAAAAGTGTAAAACCCTATCCTATTTCTCCTTTCTCCTTCTCTCTTCTGAAAAAAGCCCACTTTCATCGATTTTGAGGGGCTACCATCGAAAAATTTAATGATGGTAAGCCCCAAATTTAATCTATGTTTCAAGTTTTATCATGAAATTTTGCAATTCTACAAATAAAAATCTTGCATTGGGTGAGATCTTTTCGACCCTCTTGTTAGGAATTTTTCAATGAATCACCTAAAATCATTGAAACGAGAAAAACTCTTTGGATCTCCTCAAAAGCTATATGGAGATAGCGATAGAAGGATGTGTTGAATCGTCGGGTTCAAGATCCTTTATTTTACAAGGAAATTTTTATACGTTTTCACTATAATTTATTTTCTATATACTTGTAAGTGCCATTTAACATTTTATCAATAAATTTGTTATTTCTATTTTAAAAAAAAAAAAAAAAGAAAAGAAAAAAAAACACAGAAAACCAAAAGCGTATGAAATGATGGCTCAAAGATTAAGCAAGACTTCCATGAAATATTACTCCAAGATTGAGTGTTTTTTTCTCCTTTTTTTAAACTCCATATTATTTTTTGTTATTTCAGCATCTATAAAAAAATCTAACCCCTATTAAGAACTCCCTCACACTAATCCACAAACTACTACCAGAATGACACAATGCATTATAAACCTAAGGGGTGACAATGTCGTCAAACAATGTCATCAAGAAGGTAGAACCTAGAACCTACCTCCAAGTACTTGCTTAACACGTTACATAAGCTATGTGAATGTATCGTGATTTTTAAGGTGAAGTCGATGTCAAATGAAACAGAAACAACTCACTGCGCAATTTAAGAAGCCCACAAACGGGTATGTTGAAAATATGCGTATAAACTTGTTCTTCATTGTTGGTTTTAATGTCATTGCTGGTTGTAATTCCAGCATCTTTCCAAAGATCTGCAGCCAATGAGAAAGTAATTCAATTACGTGATAAGTACCATTTGAAGATAGAACTAAGGGTAAGCTATATAAACGAGGCAAAAAATGGCAGAGGTTGAACAAGAGACAAAACAGACCTACGGCATTTGCTTGCATAAGAAACTAAGCTTACTATTTTCCTTAACGAAAAATTCATTTTACAGTTCCATAACCTTTTATAGTGACTAGTGAGGTAGTAAAAATTTGAAAAAGTTCGAGGGAGGTGTGCGTAGTGAGAAGGAAAAACGAAGTTGTTATACAAGGTTGTGTTGGAGTATGTGGATGAGAGAAAGGTAAGACTGATCCCACGCTTGTAGTTACAGTCTTATGCAAGACACTATGACTCAGAGCCACCCCCAACCCCATCCAAATTTCCTCTCTCTCTCTCTCTCTCACGTCAACTTGTTTCAATAGGACTGGGAGCACCTAGAATTCATTGTCCACTGTGAGTACTCTGGGATATGGTAAAACCCAACAGACACACATGTAGCAAAAAACTAATAAGCACTCGTTTTCGCAAAACATATTTATGGAAACATCACTAGATAGAGAAAGAAACGTACAAAAACCGCTTTTGCTTTCAATTAACTTTGCTGGAACTGTTACCTCGATTGACGTGTACTCCTGGCAAGCCTGCTTCCATATTTCAACAAATGCCCCAATAGAAATTTTGCCATTCTAAATATGCACATAAAACTCGTATAAATGGATGAACATCTTTCAAATAATTTATCAACGCTTATTAAAAACAGTTACACGCCTCAGGCGGAATAAAACCAATTTCCACATTGATCCCTTCAAGAGCGAATTTCCATTACAAGAAAGTTAAAAATTCGCTATTGTTTGTTTTAAATTATAATCAACTGGCTGCACTACTTTGATATTGTCAAGTTGCAGACATTTTCAATGTAGTACCTTGAGCAGAGGTAGTATACTATTAAGTTTCGTGTGGGACTTAACCTCTTCGCCATCGTATTGATCGAAGACCTCTCCCAAAAAAAAAAAAAAAAAAAAGACCTACACTCGACCCCATTACTCTGCAAATGGTAACATTCTTATAGCAATAAAACCAACAAATACCCTAATCGGAAAAACTCATCAATAATGATACACTTTTATTTTGACAACTTGATATAAGCATTAAAGTTTGTCCATCATCATTATCATTATAAAATATCAATTGTCAAAATGCCAAAAGTACCAAATTATATGCACAACAAACTACTCAGCAAGCATGAACATGGCCCAAACACAATTAGAGAGGCAATTTTTATTCTGACTATTTGGAAATGGTCGTGTGCAAACATATTACGTGTTAACCAACGCATGTGAGGTTAAGTATACGATCTTGCCTTGCAAGAGCATGCAAAGAGCAAACGCCATTGATACGTGAGAAATCTGAAGGACATTAATACATGAGAAATTTGAAGGACTATGCTAAGGGAAAAGGTTGTTTGTAAATACATTCACAAGCACATTCACTAACTAGACACATTGTATAATAAGATTACATTGTATCTTTACATTATATTGAGCTACTCTCTCCATCCAGCTTAATGTTGTCAACAACGGAAAGAGTTATAGTGCCTTGCTAGTGCCATGATCTTGATGAATAATATTAACACTAATAAAACTAGCTGTGCATGAAAGCCGTCATAGCAACTCGTGACAGACCAATAACTAAAACGTGATCGAGTGGTGTACCACAAGAACCCAAATAAAAATAGTGCACGAGGGTCGTAACATGAACTATGGACAGACTGTGAGGGCCGAAGCACACTGGGAGCGCAACTAAATAAAAGAAAAACAAAAGGACTAAACCAAAACATAATGACGGTCGTTGTGATCATGTAGGTCATAGGAGTCACACCACCTGACCCACGGACAAAAGTTGTTGCTGAGAAGCGGACAGGGAGAAGCAATGATGGAACGTGGCAAAGGTTTAGCACAGTAGCGATTGTCAAAGTAACATGGCAAAGATCCGGTTGCTGGACAGGGCAAGCATTTGAGCAATGTCGACATAGATGAAATCAATAAGTTGGCATGGAGGCGGCCATACAGCCTGAAAAGCAAGCGCGGAGGGCGAATAATTTTATTCTTGATTCCTAATATACTATTTGGCGTACGAAGTAAACCCGCCGCATAAGTTATACAAATATTGGATTATTGTTGTATAGATTACACCATGAGAAAAGTATATAATAATTTAGTGTTAGTTAAAATGTTTATAAAGGTAAGTGCTTCCAAAAAGGATATATATTGTGAAGTACTCCACTATTTTCACACACATTGGAATTTGGTGGTAATATTTCTCACACATATTATCATCATTTTTCCTTCTCATTTTTCTTCAATTTACCCAACCACCTACACTCACAAGACCACCCCACCTCCACAGCGCCACTCAACACCTGCCACCCATGCCACCCATCCCCTCTCACAAGGCACCCTAGCCGACCCCATTCTAACAAAAACATATAAAATATTCTTCCTTCATTTATGTCAATTCTTTACATTCTTTTTTGTACATTTTTTTTGGTGAAAATGTAAGAGCTTTTGTATTAATCAACTTAAAGCATTACACCAAGACAAGAAGCCTATTCAACTCTGTACAATATGTAACATCAATTAAATGTTTAAAACCATGTATATCGAACTTCCGTCCACCAGCATGCATCCCTTGCGGGCAACGTACCCCTAATCTGTCCATCTACCCTCGCTCGGACACAACTCCATAGAGACCCCAACATCGCCTCCGGTCTGATTAGCCTCCCTTCCTTCCAACTAAGATTCCTAACTGACCATATACCATATACAGACGCCGCTATAAGCGCATTAGCAACACACCTCTGAAATCTAGTGCCCCTGCACTTCC
>JAUEKU010181253.1:0-10332 GCA_032274805.1 Gypsophila paniculata | reverse complement strand
TTATTAGTTTACTATTATTCCTTAGTTATTGTGCCAAAATCAAATGGGTAGAACAATGTGGTGTGGAGGGAGTATATGAATAAAACAACCCCTAATAAGCTCATAACCAATGAATTAGTAACCAATCAGCTCTTCTAAACACAGTAACATTTGAATCAATCAAAATTGTGAAAACGTAGCTATATATATTCAAGCTTGTCTTTGTCAAATATAATGCAATACCAAAATCAAAATACAGATACACTTCTTCAAAAGTACAATACGACTATTACGATAATTCTTTAACACTTGAGGAAACAACTACATCACCACTACGAGTCTATGACGACTATGCATGGGCAGGATCAGCTTTATTGGACAACCTAGAATGAGTTTTTCTAGTTTAAACATCTCAAATACTACCCCACCCACACACATATTCAAGAGGCTTATTTCCGACTCACCAACCATCGTGATTTCTTTGGCCCCTTTGATTGAATTCCACTATTCCAATAATTTCTTCAAATTATTCTGCCTTTCTTGATTTTCATCGACAAGTATCATTCCCTCCCTCAATTGCACATCAAGTTTCAGGATAGACTTCGAAGAAATCACCTTTGAAAGCTTATCAAGTTCAATTCCATGCTTTTCATCGAGTCCGAATTATGCCACGGTAATTTATAAATCGTGGCATAATTTTGTTTAGGCTTGGAAAAACTATTTTTATTGCCGCGGGAAAAATATATGCTACGAGAGAGCTGATACATATGTGGCAAATGATCACCTTCGTCAAGAAAACTAGTTATTCTCATGACAAAACATGTATTTAGCCACGAAGTAGGCCATCGCGTGGCAAAAATATATACTTAGGCCCTGTTCGTTTGGACTTAATTTTGTTGAACTTAATTGACCTGAAATTAATGGAACTTATTTCAGTGTAAATTTGTGAAGGAAGTGTCTTAATGGAACTTATTCTAGAACTGAACTGAACTTAATGGACCTGAAATTAAGTCTAAAAGAATAGGGGCTTAGTCATGAAGTAGGTTACTTTCATTGCTAAAGTTAATATCATGAAAATTATCAAATCAAAGCTTATATTTTTCATAATTAAACTAACACGATTTGATAACATGATAATCAAAACATTCTAATATTAAAAATACTAAAATCATTTTAAAAGTATTAGAATTATATTTAGTTTAAAAAATAATTGAATCTTAATAATATTTCGTATAGAAATTATGATAAAGTAAGTAATTATTTTAGTTTAATAATCGACATGATTTCTTATTTTTTAAGTGTATCTTACCTCAATGTACCACGTTGAATGAGAAGTTTTAAGTTTTGGTAAATATTCTTTACACCAATAATCTTCACGTGTCTAAATGGTTAGTACTTCACTCTACAAACAAGAGGTCCTTTAGAAAATTGATTCCCTTATCCTAACTAATCACAAGAATGATTGTAGGCCGCAATTTAGGATAGATCTAGTATATAAACTCGTAGTGTTAATGGTATAATATGCAATAACAATAAACTTCTCCTACACTAATCTTCTTCCCTTATAATGCTAACAAGAATAATCATTTAAAAACCAATTTGTCGATTAAACAACAGCGAAAAATTTTAAAATACTAAGCCAACCCTTCTTGATTATGACACCACTCATCCACATCGACATGTAACTATCCTCAAAACTGACCTTTTCTACATACTCATGCTTAAATTACCCATAACCGTACATGAATCGGAGACAATGGAGGGTTTAATAACAAGTTGATATTATGGTTTTTTGACAAAGCAAACACCCACGCACCAATGAATTGACCACATACGAAATAATAACCCATTAACAACTTCGTCAAATTATAACCCACATATACAACAAATAAGAGTACTAACTAGTCAAATCGTTTATCAATTCAACAAATTTTTGGGTTTCAGTATAGAAAATAATTACTTAGAAAATATTACCTAAGAATGTTTAAGGTCCGGTTCACTGCTTTTTTTTTCTTAATGTTTGCAGAGACTCTGATTCCGACATCTACGGTTCTGCAATTACTGCTCGTTTAGTCGTTGAAGCAAGATTATCTTTAAGCGAGAAAGAAAATATTCTCTTTGTTTTTATTTTGTTATTAATTGTCTTTTTTTTCAAATGGAAGTTTCTTTGTTTATTATGTTTTTAGTTGAGAACCGAGAATGTTAAAAAAAGGTAGTCCATCTTAAGTGAAATGAATTAAAATGGACGTTTAGGGTCACTCAGTTCGGTTTTGGATCGGGTTTACTCAACTCAGTTACAGTCGCATTTACCTTAGTTTTAGTTTTAATTTGTTTTCGTTCGGGTTTGTTTTGGTTAACAATTTTTATCGATTTTTACAATTTCGAGTCAATTAGAGTTCGAGTTTTGGGTCATAATATTGTTGAGTCAAAGCTTAAAAAATATGCTTTATGTTTGTTAAATTTTTCGATTTGTAGGTAATACTTCAAAGTACCAGTAATAAATAAAGAAGAAACGAAAAAATTCCTAAAATTTTTGAGAAAATAAGTATGCATAAATCATATCAATCGATTCGATTGTTATCGGTTCAAATATATAAAGGTTGGGTGTTGAAATGAATTGAAATGGATGAGATGTAACTTATCTAAAACTTGACTGAGGTTAAACTTAATTAAATAAACAAAATGGGCTGACTTGTGTCGGATAAACTAAAATTAATGGGAATAGCTTAATTTTTTTTTTTCTTAAAAAAAAAAAATACGAGTAGTTTTAATCATCATTACGTAAATCGGCCTCAACCAAACAAATAAAGCTTGACTGGAGATATACTTACCAAGTATGTTGGCCAACATCCCAAGGAACAAAATGGGATAAACTATGTGCTACCTTACTAAATGTTCACCAACAAAATAAAATGAAACAACATCAAGCCAAGAACAAGTAGCAAATATATGCTCATAAACCAAAGAAATATCGCTACGGTCACGCTTCGCTTACCTTTAAAACTTCTACGACCACTTGACCATTGCCACGTTTATAATCTTCCGCAAGGTATACCCTTTGTGCGTCCCTCATACCATTGCAAAATCGCTAAAACATCCGCGAACGTCGCCTCCTGATCTTCCTTAGCTTGAATTGAAGTAGCTGATACGTGTTATTTTGATATATATTTTAGCCCCAGATCTATCATGTTCTAGTGCCATTTGAGCTTATTTTAGTTTAATACGATACGTTTTTCATCCCTACGCGTTTCTGCTGTTTTGGTCTACTTCTGCAGGAATTAACGGACCTGAGCTAGTTGCATAACGCTTTGGAGCATATGACGACGTAGGACGATGATTTACCGTGAAAACTGAGTAGCGGGAAAGCAAGTCGATCATCCGATAACTAAAGACGGGAATGAAGAAACGAAGCATTTGAAATGAAAACGACCTGAAAATCTACCAAATTGCCCTGAGTGTGCTCGATCGAGGGGTTCTATGCTCGATTGAGAGTGGCAAGGCTCGACCGAGCTTGACCTGTTTCGCGTGCCATTTCGTATTTCTTATTTCAGAAACAATATATATACTCGGTATTTCATTTGTACGAGTCAATCAGACGTAGACAAAATTCTCTCTAGATTTTAGTTCAACATTCTTAGGGATTAGATTTATCCTTCAAATACTTATTCCAAGTTTGATTCAAGTTCAAGACGATACTCTTTATATTCAATCTTGCATACACTTTGGTAACGTATATCTTTGACTATTGCGATTATGTTTACTGTTTTATATTGTTTGCTTGTAGTTACCTTTAAGATCATGAGTAGCTAAATTTATACTAGGGCTTGAGGGGGAATTATGAGTTATAGTTGAGATCTTATGGGGTTCGATTGATTGTCTGTTATTGTGCTTGCTATGCGTTTGCTGTGTTTTTATTGTTTGATCTTGGAGATCTTAGACTGCATCGGGAGATGGGTTTGGGTCAGACTTGCATAGAATTGATAGAATTGTCTGATTGAGGCTAGCGCCCTTTAATCTGTCCTAAGGTTGACATATGACCCGAGAGGGCGTGTCCCATTACCTAATAACTGCACTTTGACTTGTTATTGATCGACCCCAGACCGTCTTAGCTGTTTCATAAAGAACCTAAGACCCTAGACCTTTTCCTATCTGATTATTCATTGTTTAGACTTTGGATAAACCAAACTCTTTGCTCTTATGACCTTATTCTCTACTAGATTTGCATGCTTGATACCCGTTTCCGCGTGAGTTAGGCGATACGACTACGTAGTTAGGTGTTCGTTAGGATCATCTTTGATTAGGCGATACGACTTAGCCTCATCAAATTTTGGGCCTTAATTGAGGAGATGGCGATTCATTCGTCTCAGTATGGTAAACCGAGAGAGAATTCTCGCCAAGCTCAAGGTGAGGGAGATCGTGCTTCTTTGAGCGCCGTTATGGCGCAACTTTCTACTTTGTTTACTAAGGTAGATGGTCTCCGAGAGGGTGCTTCTGCTTTTACGCCCCGTCTCGTTCATGCTATAGTGGGTCATGATCCCTCTTGTAGCACTTGAGGAGCCCCGGGTCATTATGCTTCCGAATGCATGTGCTCGTACGATCAAGTCAATGCACTCCAATTATGGCGTTCGAACGCCCCTTATCAGAATCAGCTGGGTAATGATCAATCTTTGCTCTCTTACCGCAGTCAAAATGTGCTTAACCCGCAGCCGCAGCCGCATTATGTCCCATCACATAGAACATTTCAGCCGCCTCAACAAAACGCTCAATTTCAGAGGCCGCCTTCTTATGTTACTCCGCCTCCGGGTCTTCCGAGTTCTGAAATGGCGGAGATCAAGAAGCTTCTTAAGCAAAGCATCTCCGCTCAAGCTAAGAAAGAAGCTACCATCTCGCAACTCCTCGCACATAACAAGATTCTTGACACTCAACTTGCGCAATTGGCGAGTTCAAGTTCCTGTTCGAATGTCGATAAGTCGACGCACGAGATGCTTAACGTTATCACTCTTCGAAGTGGTACTAAGTATGACGAACCTCAGATACCTTCCTTTGCTGATGATAATGTCGTTACAGAGGTCCCTCGGTCTAATAATAAAGGCTCAACCGAAAACAAGGCTGAAAGCGAAACAGTACGATCAGACGGGCTTTCGCTCGATCGAGCGATAGAAGGCTCGACCGATGGCTAGATGCTCGATCGAGCGCCGCCCATTCGACCGAGTGTCACCTGCTGCCGATCCGATTTCTTCTTCTGCTCCTGATTCTTAGGTTTCGGACATTCCCATTGCTATTCAACTTCCATTTCTCAACCGCCAACGTAAAGATAAGCTTGATTCTCAATTTGGTAAGTTCATGGAAGTGGTTAAGAACCTTCAGGTTACCGTCCCGTTAATTGAGTTGCTTACTCAAGTCCCTTCTTACGCTAAGTTTTTAAAAGACATTTTAACTAAGAAGCGTGACTTCAGTACGACCGGGACCGTAGCTCTGACGCAGAAATGTAGTGCATTTTTGCAAAACCAGTCCTCCTCTAAAAAGGAGGACCCTGGTAGCTTTTCCAATCCTTGAACTATAGGCACGATTTTGATTGATAAGGCCCTTTGCGACTTTGGCGCTAGTGTTAGTGTGATGCCGTTGTCTATTTGTCAGAAGCTGAATATCGGAGGTTTAAAGTGTACCTCCATGACCCTTCAGATGGCCGATCGCTCGGTCAAATATTCCCTTGAGAGGATGTTCCAGTTAAGGTCGGGAAGTTCTTTATTGCCGTTGATTTTGTTGTTCTTGATATGCCTAAAGATGCCCACACCCCTATCATTCTAGGTCGTCCTTTCTTGCACACCGCGGGTGCGATGATTGATGTCCGTAGCGGTTGTTTGACCTTAGAGGTAGGTGGGGAGAAGACCACGTTCACATTCACTAAGGGATTTAAACGTGCTGATTTGATATATATATTTTAGCCCATGTTCTATCATGTTCTAGCGTCAATTTGAGCTTATTTTAGTTGAATACGATACGTTTTCCGTCCCAACGTGTTTCTGCTATTTTGGTCTATTTTTGTAGGAATTAGCGAACCTGAGCTAGTTCCATATCGCTTTTGGAGTGTATGACGACGTAGGAGGAAGATTTATCGTGAAGGCTGAGTAGCGGGAAAGCAAGTCATCCGATAACTAAAGATGGGAATGAACAAACGAAGTATTTGAGCTGAAAACGACCTAAAACTCGACCGAACAGCCCTGAGCTCGATCGAGCTTCAGTGTGCTCGATCGAGAGGTTCTATGCTCGATTGAGCGTGGCAAGGCTCGACCGAGCTTGACCTATTTCGCGCGCCTTTTCGTATTTCTTATTTCAGAAACAATATATATACTCGGTATTTCATTTGTACGAGACAATCAGACTTAGACAGAATTCTCTCTAGATTTTAGTTCAACATTCTTAGGGTTTAGCTTTATCTTTCAAATACTTATTCCAGGTTTGATTCAATTTTAAGACGGTACTCTTTATATTCAATCTTGCATAAACTTTGGTAACTTATCTCTTTGATTATTGCGATTATGTCTATTGTTTTATATTGTTTGCTTGTAGTTACATTTAAGATCATGCATAGCTAAGTTTATACTTGGGCTTGAGGGGGAATTATGAGTTATCATTGAGATCTTATGGGGTTTGATTGATTCTCTGTTATTGTGCTTGCTATGCCTTTGCTATGTTTTGATTGTTTGATCTTGTAGACCTTGGAGTGCATCGGGAGATGGGTTTCAGTTAGACTTGCATAGAATTGGTAGGATTGGCTGATTGAGGTTGGCGCCCTTTAGTATGTCCTAAGGTAGACATATGACCCGGGAGGGCGTGTCCCGTTACCTAATAGCTGCACCTTGACTTATTATTGATCGACCCCAGACCGTCTTAGCTGTCTCATAAGGAACCTAGGAATCTAGACCTTTTCCTATCTGATTGTTCGTTTTTTAGACTTTGGGTAAACCAAACCATTTGCTCTTGTGACCTGATTCTCTGCTAGCGTTGCATGCTTGATTCCCGTTTCCTCGTGAGTTCGACCCCGGGTTGCCCTGACTATCTAGTTAGGCGTTGGTTAGGATCATCTTTGATTAGGCGATACGAGTTAGCCTCATCAGTAGCCCATCTCACTACCTCATGCTCAGCGCGGTAGATCAGTGCCCACCCAACCCCATCGTATTTTACCGAACCCGCATCCACATAAACTTACACTACGACTTCTCCCAGTCTGCGCCACCTCACGCATTATAGTAGTCGTTTGGAAGCTATGTAACGATGTTATAACAACAAATGGAAACATGGCAGCCCGTATGGAATTGACGGATCCTTTTTGCCCACCGTGCCATGACTATGACTGTCTGAACCTGTCTCCATTTGGCATGGGATTGTAGGTAGGGATGGGGTAATATAATGAATTCATAATAAAGAGAGAACAACTCCCGATGAAAAAGAAGTCATCTATGAAATCAGATATAAAAAATGAAAGTTGATGCTATTGTTACAATTTAGATTCTTGGTTCGTAGAACCTCTCTCGTCACTACGGAAGGTATGTAAATTTCTCTTCCTAGAAGTTCCTAGTCTAAATTTTTCATTGAGAATATGTAAGAGATCAAGTAAGTCCATTTGGTTTGGGTCCTAACTTACTTTTGACAAGACTAGTAGTGAGAAAGACGTCTCAGACTTGGAGATGCTGGAACTCATCCACGACACAAATGAAGTCATCCGTGGTATAGCCTAAATGCTATGTTTTGAGGCGGATGGGGAGATGGGATTGTTTTATTCAATACTTATCTTACTTAAGCTCACTTCATCATCAAGACTAGGCCACATACGTAATGAAGAGGCCAACACAAAGATGGACTGAGATGTGAGGTACATATGCTTACGAGAAAGATGAGTTTGAAGGAGTCGGTTTGAGTAGGTGTTTAACTTCAGTTTAATTAAATTGAAAATAGTATGGAAAATAATCGAAGCTAGCTCTCTCATTAGGAAATTCTTTTGCCCTCGAGTTATAAGAGTTCTTTGGCCTCTCATTAAGAGAGTTTCCGTGCCTAGCAATTGGTTGTAAGTACGATCAAATACACGGAAAAATGGTTATTATTGCTAATTACATGTGGCTGTGGTCGAGTCTAGATTATTAAATCATGATTTTGATCGGTTTTATATAACTATAATACGAATAATTAATAAATTAAAATGGGTAAATGTAACACCCCCATCTAGCGAAGGCGAACCCCCACTAGACAAGGATGCCACAGTGATAGATTCCCGACAAAAACTGCAAGAGTTCTGCTATAAATTGTCTGAATGCCTGAATAAAGGTATAAATAGAAAGAAAAGTAATACGAGAGTAGGCTAGTGAGCTCCAAAACTACAACTGTCACAAACAAAACCAAACTCCTTAAAACTCAAGTGAATAATACGTCTAAAGCGTGACAAAACTAGACTATCCAAGCGAGCGTCCAAACTAAGACTCCTAGAAAGCGTCCCTGTACGACTCCCCATGCAAGCAACCATGCATCCAACTCATGCTCCGAGACCTAAAGAAGACAACAATATCAAACACTATTAGCCTTGTGGTCTACTTAAGTTTAACCAAAACAATAATCGACAAATATAAAACCCCTAAGAGGGAGCATGAGCATGACAAGCAAAAAAACAAAACGTAAACAGATCCATCCGTTCCAACTTTTCCTTTTCCTTCCTCTCAACTCAACGCATAATCCGCTCAATGTTTCACTATCACTGGCAAACCACTCTTGAGCTCTCAAGCCAATGTCCTCTCATAAAACAATTCATATTCCACTCAGTAGACGTACAATCAAACCTCCACTCATAATAGAGCATTGTCATCATTCTTAACATGTCATAACCACGATACTCATCCTCAAAACACTCTCCCTTGCCGAGACCACACTCAAACTCAACACCCTCACTCACGATCACCTCTCTACCACACCACAACCAACGACATTCACACTACCACATCACACCTCCTCATCACATCACACATACATTACCTCACTCTTCACACAGCCCAATAGACCAGCTAGACATCACTGGACCAGACCAGCCCTTCTTGCCCCTGCCGTAGCCCTGCACAATATTCACCTGCAACAACACGCAACAACAAGAGTAAACACAAACATACGGAGCCTCACCTGCATCGTTACAACATGAAATAGAAGTCGACTACACAAAACGTAGCAACAACGCATCAAATACTAAAGAGACAAGGCTAAGTAAGGATGTTTAACACCCCCACTAATCGGGGATGCCACTGAAGTAGGCTTCCAAATCGAACCGCTCGCTATGGCCTTTCAACCACATTCCACACATTTACATACGTTCTAAGGCAATTTCCACTCATAAATATATTCCTCTCCTCTAGCACTCAGCCACCAACCACTCAGGACAACTCACACTTCAATCTCAATCTTCACAAACATGCTTTCACTCCTCCCTGACCAGCTCCTATTCCACGCTACACATCACCTACACACCCCTTCACTCACGATTTGCTCACACTGCACACACACAACTGCCCCAACACATCATACTCTGTCACCACTCCATACGGCCAGCCTGAACTGCACAACAACATACTAACAAAGCAACCAGCACATTAAAACAGAATAAACAGCATGCTAAAAATAGAGCAGGCCGCGGCTGCATCACCAGCGTAAGCCTCGTCCTGTTCCAGTTCACAACCGTGACCGAACCTGCACATACGCAAGCAACACAGCCCCTACACCCTTCATTCTCGCACATACACCCCCTCCCGTACACGCCTAGCCTACAACCTGCACAAACAAGGTCTATTGACACCTGAGCCGCGACCTATGAGCAGACCAGGACCACGGCCAGCAGGTCAGCCCACGGTACCTGCACGTACACATCCAAAACAGCACAACACACGACAACAGTAGCTAAAATGCGATAAACAGACATAAACAAGGAAATTACTACAAGGCTAAGTAAGGATATAGTCCTTACCTTGAAGTAGACACAAACTTACTCAAGGATTCAAGGAAAAACCATCAAAATGCCTCCTCTATAAAGTCACACTTACCTCATCAAATTCAACACTAATATAACTAATTTAACTAGCAATTGCATAAAAATCCATCAATTCGACAGTTTCCCCAAAACTAGGGTTCGACCGCGAGCTTAACAGCTCAAAAATGCAACCTATCACGACTTACCTCCAGAAATGCGATCACTAAACGATAGACAACATCGAGAGGGATTCGTAGCAAGAAAAACGAGCCAAAATGGTGGAGAAACGAGGGAGAAATTGTAACACCCCCATTTGTGAGGAAAGAGTACCGCATAAACAGTGGCGTCATAGT
>JAUEKU010181232.1:0-10333 GCA_032274805.1 Gypsophila paniculata | reverse complement strand
GTTTTATGGCTAAGAAATCCACGCAAGTAATATGCTTTCACATGCCTGAATATTAGATCACAATGTAAAAAGACCATGAAAATATCAATAGACGATAAGAAGGTTCACATAATCAATTCGCGGTTGAAACATTTGAAACTTCTAATTTGCATCAAGACATAAATGAAAAAATAGTGGTTACTTCACCTCACATCAATTTCCAGAGCTCGTGTGATGCATTCAAAAGCCTTAGATGTATTTGCCAAATCTTGGTAAAGCTGCCAGTCATACACAATGACGAATTTGATAAGGATAAAGATAAACTGAAACCATAACTACAGGTCTTGTCTATATATCATATTATATGCACAAACATTGCTACACCAGGAAAATATAAAGACTTGAGAGAATTCGAAAAGCCGACCATGTTAAACAAGCTTTTGAACTAGTGAACAATCCCTTGTCAGGGAAAATAGATAAGAGAACATACACGAAGGCGTATACTCTGTCAGTACCAAAGAATAAAGTTGACAGCTATAAGTAGACAATACGTAAACAAACACTCCAGAGCGACTTATTCCTTAGATAAAATTACATGTAATAATCAATCTAGTTAATGGCATATTAGACATTCACAACGCGTAGCCTAAAAACCTAATAAACAAAGCATTTTTAATGTCAATAAATTCACAATTCATCAAGTGTAGCTTTAACTCGGGTCATTTCGAAAATTTAAAAGTTGGCAACCCAAGAAGTCAGGAGTTATGATGCTTCTTCATTCAATCTAGAGGCCAAGCAACTCAATTTATAAGATTAAGATAGCATATGAGGAATCCCCTAAGGTCTAATACCTGGGTCAGATGAGCCCATGCCTCAAGAAAATCAGAGTCAAGTTGAATTGCATTCATATGTGAGTCCTCTGCTTTCTTGTACTCACCGATGGACGATAAGGACAAACCCTGTGAACATGATAGATAAGCCAGTCAGCAGCGAATAGGACCAGAAACTAGTACACACATTGTCTTCTGTAAGTCTAGACTCCAGAGTCCAAATTTAGAACACACCAAATAAGTGTGAGCAGACTTATTTCCCTTATCCAGCCTGACACATGTAGAGAGATCTTTAACTGCTGCATTAAAATCTTTGAACTTGAAATTAACGATCCCTGAAACAACAAAAGTACCCAAGATGTAAGTGTTTGCTAGACCACTCACCACTGGCAGTTTTGAATTCTCAGCAGCAATAGGGATTTAATTTGGAAAACTATAATCTGTGATCATTTCTGTATCTTCAAGATATAGTGAATACTGAATACACCACATCAAGGAAGTCATCCAAACTAGTTAACATACCCCTCTCATGAAGTATATCCGTCGAATCAGGCTCAGACTCCAATGCCATGGTCAGATCATCAATTGCCTGGATTACAAATTTAGCTACATGTGTCAAATTTGGAAAAGAAGCGGGCTTATGACAAATCAATGAAGGCCAAAATTGTATATCTCGATTTCATGAAATCAACAACAATGCGTTAATTTCAAGAGATTGTTACATATCGTGATGAAAATTGTGTCTGCCAACTATTACTTCACAAAACAAAAAGAATAGACATCTAATTTAGCCGTTTTGCTTTGCAGCAACAAACAGCAAAAAAGCCTTAGTCTCAAACTCTAGGCTGTTCGTTGTTCCATAATCAAAAGCCAAAGAATATCGTAACAGAAAATTTGATACAGAGAAAATCAAATATTGCATTTTATTCTTACCCCCGCAAAGTCTCCTAATGCAGCTCGAGCTTGCCCACGGCGCTTCCATGCCTCACCAGCTGATGGATTTGCTTCTAAGGCCTAAATACAAGAGCTCATGTCAATAGGAGGCAAACCTTACTTTAGGGCAGATAAATGTACTTGATACCTTGGTGAAGTCAGCAATTGCAGCATCAAGTTCTCGTTGAAAAGCATAAGCTGTCCCTCTTCCAATTAGTGCCTCTGGGTAATTTGCATCCTCCTTCAGTACCTGCCACAAAAACCATAAACAAATAAATATACAAATCATTTTTTTCTCAAAAATATCTCAATGATTACCATATTTCATGATTGAAACAATGGAAATGCCAATAAAGATATGCAGATAACCTTGTCAAAAATTGATATCGCCTGTGTGTACCTCCCCTCATTTACCTGCAATGAATACAAAAAACGTAAAGAAAACTTCAAGGCAACCAATTCATGCCCAGACAGCAGTAAGCAGGAAAAAGATTTGAAGGATTCCCTCCCTCCCAACCTCTCTGTAATGCTAAACCAACTTTCCGTCGGCATCATTTCATCACAATTTAAAAATCAAACACAGGGTTCAAGGACGTACCTCTGCAATCCCCCTTGATAGCCGTAAATCTAAGCTTATTGAGTGTGTTTTAGAAACTCGAGAAACACCAATTTTCTGGCTTTTCTTGAAGACACCACTCCACTCAAACTCTTCAGAACTACTACCGCCATTCAACTTAATAGGAATCTTTAATGTGCTAGCTTTATTAAGTGGCTCCTCGACCGGCTTTCTGCGCAACTCTAACTCACTGCTCAATTTTTTAAAAGTTCCATTGGATTTGCCTTCAAGATTTTTAGTTTCTTTCATATTTTCCATTGTCCCAATCTGCACAAGGGGCTTAGTTTCCTTCATCTTACCCGATGACCCATTTTTCACTAGCGACTTGGTTCCGTTCGTCATTTCCGCCAACCCATTCTGCTCAGAAGACTCAGTTTCTTTGATCTCCACTGGTCTATCCTGAACATGATATTGAGTTTCCTTCACACTATCTACGGGCCTGCTCTGTGCTTCAGCCTCAGTAACCAATTTGCTCTCGACATCAGACCTCTTGTCGGCCTCGATAATGGTTTCAAAATAGTTACTCAGCTTATTATGATCTGTACAAGTTACTACTTCAGATTCACTATGGCCTTCGGAGACTGACAATTGCACAGATAACCCATTAGACTTTATCGACTGCTGTTCTTGATTGATCTTCGCATTGGCGTTCTCCTTCACAAGCAACTCTTCCAATTCTAACAGTTGTTTTAAATCTGCGAACTGATTTAGAGCGTGGTCATAACCTTGCTTCCAGACTAACACCGCATCATCTTTCCTCCCCAAGGCAGAAAAGGCATGACCTGCATTTACATCAAGCAAACTTGAACTTAACCCCGTTTATACTCCATATCATACCTTACAACGTTACAAGTTTAAATCATAGAAAATTGCATGGGCACGACTTTCCAAACAACGTAAATGCATAAGATCCAAAGGTAGACTACAGGCAAGTTACTAATCAACAGTGAGGACCAGGTTTTCTCTTGCTTGTCGGATTTTTGTGCAAGACAATACTCCGTATTTTTCAAAGAGGTCGCGGCATCAGAATTACACATAGATGGCACCATTTGTCTAATATTCACTTAATCGGAATAATTGGTGATGCTTAAATCTTCATCTACGACATTCATTCATCCCTGCAAGCTATTTGCTCACTACAAGAGCGTTTTTCATCCTATCTCCACTGTCCATAATCATCAATAAATCATTCACACTCCGTGTTCACTAATCTGAATCCGGTTTACCAGAGCAGAATCCTAAACAGAATCAATTTCATTCAACAACTAGCTCTAGCACGCACTGCATTTCTTACAAGCTATCACGAGTAACGTCAACAAAAGGCACCAAACACTAACATTGAACAAATAGATTAATTATTAAAATTAAATTGAGCTTAATTGAAATTCGATTTCACAAACATCATTCCTTCATAGAAATTTATCATTCTATCAACAAATGCAATGCGCAAGATAACAAACTCAAACCGAATTACAACAGAACAACAACAAATGGTACCTAAATAATCGAAAACATCATCAAACAATCAAGAACTTCTAAGTTCAATATAGACAAATAAAATAGAGGCAAACCTTTAAGAATGTAAGCTTGAAGAAGGCTAGGATCACGTTCAAGCGCACGATCACAGTCTTTGATCACGTGCTTATGCAGCTCTAGTTTGCTGTAACAATAGGCTCGATTGCTGTTCAATTTCAACAACAAACACAAACAGAAAAAACAAAATGAACGCTTCGTTAGAAATCACTTGAAAAACATCGCCTAATTCAAATTCTCAATCAAAATCAATGACAGAACAAAAACAAATAGAAAAACATGAACACCTCGAAATCACTCGAAAACATCATCTAATTAAAATCCTCAATCACAAAACAAAAGCAAAAGCAAAACACATAAATGAACATAAAAACCACGTCAGAAATCACTCGAAAAACATCATCTAATCAAAACAATCACAAAACAGAAACAAAACATGTATACCTCGTTAGATATATAACTTGAAAAACATCATTCAATTCATATTCTCAACCAAGAAGAATCGCAAAACATGAACATCTCGATTTCGAAAAACAGCATTCAATTAAATTCAATCACAAATCAAAAACAAATTACAAAAATAAACACGAACACCTAGATAGATTTCAAACCAAAAAAAAAAATCAATCAAAAACAATCAGAACAATTAGAATAACATGAACAACTCGAAATCATTCAATTGAAATGCTCAATCAAAAACAATCACAAAAATGAACAATCACTCCAAAATACATCGTTCAATTAAAAGCATTTAATCACTCGAAAAACAACATTCAATTACAATACTAACAACATTCAATTAAAACTCATAAAAAAAAAACAATACAAACGAAATCGAAACGAACCAAAGGTCTTGAGTAGAGGAGCAACGAAGAATGAGAGAATCGAGAATGCGAATCGCTTTCGACCAGTTTCGAGAGCAGCACTGCTTCGCCAGCTCTGCTCTCTCCATCGCCATTCTTGCGACAAAATATCCTCAACCAAAAAAATATCTTAAAAAAAAAAATCTCAAAAGTATACCTTCAGTAAATAAAAAATGAATAAAAAGTGAGTGAGAGGAAAAGTTGAAGGAAAGCAAGGTATAGAAGATGATGATAGTAAATGAGACGATAAAATTTGCAGTAAAAAAACTTTTTAAGTTTGTGGTGTGAGTCATTCGTGCGACAGTGAACACGGGATTTAGGTTTGTTGTTGATTACTCCGTATTATTGAGAGGATAAAACTGTAACTAAACCCAAACTCTCACTTAAGACGGGTATATTTATTTTAAGCTTACAACGGATCAAGTATTTAGAATAAAACAAAAAAAATGCATTGAATAAAGCAAAAAAATTGTCTTATATGCATAAATGAGATAATATTTAACCTGTTTTAACTTTAAGACGGATAATCCGTACGAATAATCCGTTTTATGGGAGACTTACCCTAACTAAAAGGGGTGAAAAAGGGAATGAGTAATGAAGGTTTCGGTTCAGAGCTGCTGAAGTGACAATTTGACATTTTGTATGACTATTTTTACTGAGGGAGTAACAGTCAAAATCACAGTTTAGGACAGTAAAAAAAGTTCAGTTGATGTATGTGACAGAAAATGGTTTGCCTTAAATAAGACGATTTATGCGACAACATTATACATACACGTTATACAAGATATTTATTTAGGACATAATATCTATTTATTTATTTTCGATTTCATAACTTTTTCGATATAAGATAATTTTACATGAGATTGAGTCGAATAAATGAGCATAAATGAGTGTTAAAAGAACATATTTCTAGAACTTTGGGTATTTCGAGGAGGGGGGAGGGAGAACTCTTCGAGGTTGGGGGAGGTGGCAGGGTGTAACGATCCGCTTTTTTGAGCGGTCATGAAGTGCACATTTGCCTGTGTACGGATTGTCACACCCGGCGTGTTACTAGGGAATGAGGTGATTTTTGTGGCAAAAGAGTGGTGGTTGGAGGCAAAGGGGGCCGGCTATGGGATAGGGTTTGGTGTAGAATAGGGAATGAGGTGGGGCGACGGTGATGGCGGATTGATCGGGTGGGTAAATACAATAAAGTTGTTTTGTATTTTACGCACAGTTATGGAGTATATGGAGTACTCGTATTATATTTATCTTATAAGAAATTGATCCGAACAAAAAAAAAAAAATGGTGAATCGAGCGATTAGCTCATAAATTTCGAACCCACCAAAATATAGACTCAATGCTTAGAATCAACGCGACAATCGAAGTGAAAGTATGGAACACAGGAACAACCATAACCAGAAGAGAACCCATATATTAACAAAAGATCGTTTCTCTTCTCCCTTGTAGCTTTATAAATAAGCTTCTTTAACGCGACAATGAGAAAGAAAGGCAAAAACAAACGTCCATCAAAGCCTTCAAAGAAACAACAACGCCAGAGCTATATAGACAACCAGCTGAGATTAGAAACTAAATTTATGAAAACTTCCCAAATACATATTAAGCATCGTAATTCTTAATGTCGCGTGTCTCATTCTTTCTTTCCAATTCCATGCGACATGTTATAGATTCCCTGACCCTGGAAGACGACAACGAAAAGAAACAGCAGTAAGAAGACTTGACCCCAAAGAGTAGCCAAAGTAAGGAAACGGCAGGAGAGAAGGCGAAACTCACAATCATGAACAACGAAGCACCGGCAAAAGCAAGAGGGATGGCAACAGAGGTAATCTTATCCATCGGTCCTTTCAAATATGTATGTTTCTTGATGGATTGGTAATACTTCTGCTTCTCAATAAGTTTCTCCCTCGGGAAAAACGGTGGCTCCAAATCAGCTGCCATTCTGCAGAACAAGATCAGCATGTGAGTTCGCCATTTTGTTGATTACATATTGAAGAGCAAAGCACAAGCAGTTGCGCGAGGATCGTTTATACAATGGATCATTTTATAGCACAAAGTCATGTTACATACCGTGACCTTTCTGTCAACTAAACATTTTTACGCTACAAGCCCAAAACACGAGGGAGTACGAGAGAATTTTCAGTTGAGCAAACACAGCAATTGATAGCCTAAACACGATACTGACAGCCTAAATCTTAAACACAATATTGATGGCCGCCAGCCCTCCAACATGGCTGTTCTCATTAACACCGACCGTCTCTTCCTAAAACCCAATTTCAACGTGTCCACACACTCCACAGTAATGAGAATTCACCCCAACCAAAATTCGCCTATTTCTTCCTTATAGTCATCTTTATAAATAAAACAAATACTCCGTATGTCGACACTCTAACCGGAACATCATGAGTAGTTCTACATAAGCTATGTCCAACACCCGACACCTCAACCCTAAAATTTGGACCAAAAATATGAAACATTTTGCAAATTGGACCAATTCATATCCGACACTTGTAGCCAAGTTCATGGAACATGTGTAGTAAAGGCTGTCTTCACATATAAGACACCATTATGTCCCCCGTTATAAGATTCATAACCCGTATGGCCGTATGCATTCTACGATGCCCGATCAACCTCTCTCTGCAATTGGTACAATTTTGCACATGGAATCCTTCTTTTTCGATTGACTGAAATTCGTAACTATGAATTCAGAATACAACGTTTCTTTTTTTCAAATCGAATATTTTGTAAAGATCTTTGATTTGAAAAAAAATCGTCGTATTCGAAATTCTTAGTCGGGTTTTGAACAGTCAGTTTTTTTTAATGAACGAACTTTGACCGGCCAGATATCGGGTCACGAGTTCCGAAGCTGGCTAATTTGGTTTTCAAATTGATCGCCTTTATGAGATATATAATTTGAAATAAAAATTTACTGATTTCTCAACTCGCTGCTACAAATTATAGGCGTTTAAAATTTTTCAGCTTAAACTAAAGGTATTAAGTATTATAGACAAAGTTGCAAAGATACGGTACGAATTATCCCTTATCTAAATCCTATTTCAGTAACCTGCGTAAACTCTTCTTTCTTTACCCGCAAATACAAACTGATCAACTTATCGTCCAAAATCATTAGACTACCCAAAATACAGAGGTAAACAAATAACCGAGAGAGTGGCAGTAAAGTTTTATCAATTGATATACAAAATACAGTTACTCTAATCTAAACATCATTTAAATTAACTCGGCAAAAAAAACGAAATTAATACCAATCAAAATTAACCCCAAAATTTAACGAGAGTAACAACTAAAATTATCAAAATTAAGTAATCACAGTGATAATATGAGATAGAAGTATAGAGGGGAAGAGAGCATACCTGTTTTTTTTTTTTTTTTTTTTTTTTTAACTTGGTCGTGGTTGGAGATTGGAAAAATCAGAAGCTCTGGAAGAAACGCGGGTTTTTTTATTTGGCACAAGGACGTGGAACGGTGGAAGTCAATTACAGTTTGTCTATTGGGCATCTAAAAGGGGAAAAGAATTATGCTCATAAATTACGTCAAAACTGTCTTAACACATTTTTATTTTTTGACGGGTTAATTGAAGCATAAAATATACTTCTTTGCTTCAGTTATTTGTTTACCAATTTTGTTTTGGATGTATCATTCATTTGTTTACCTTTCTATTTTAGGACTTAATTCAATGAGTAATTTTTCTTTCCCAATCCCTTCGTGTACACTTGTTAAACCAAAGATAAACAAATGACTGAAACAGATGGAGTAATCACATTAGTATTGATCGTGATTATCATTGAGTATAATATGAAAGTGATTACATTTTTGTCAATAGTGGTTATAATTAGCCTAAATGTAGTCATATTTGATGGATTAGTAAGCTTGTGCTTCATTTTGTTAGTGATCGACCGCATTCTGAAAGAATAGCTCCATAAATTATGTCTAGACGTGGTCGAGGGTCGGGTTGGCTCAACTCCGGACTGGCTCATTAAGAGGAGGGTCGATTTAAATTGGCTAAGATTTGACATAGATCACAAGTCACTGATTATTATACTAGGTAATATAATAAAAATAAAATAAAATAAAAACAGTAGTTTGTCAAGTCGAGTGACTAAAGACTTGGCTAGGCCCATGTCGAAGGAGGGTTCGGCTAAGGTGAACAAGGACTTGTTCATTGAGAGAAGGGTCAAGTTGGCCAAAACTATACTTCACATTTATTCAACACGCGTATAATTAATTGAAATGAAAAAAAATATATATATAAAAGTTAAAAACAAAGACCCATCGAGTCGGGTCGCTAAAAGCTTGACCTGGCTCTTGTTAGAGAATGGTATAACCCACATGTGAGATAGATAGTCCTACGTTGACGGTGGAGAATAAAATAATCACTTTATAATATTCAAGAGTTCTCCTTCTATTACCAATTAATTTTAGTAAATGCGAATTTCCATTGACTTGTAAAATGAGTTTTTTCTCTTTACTTGGGTATGCCCGATAAGTTTAAACTGGCCCAAATGATGCCATCGGAAGGAGGGCCTCTTTGAGTATTCGTTAATTCCGCTCCAATATGAGTTCAGATTGTAGCGGTATGGCCGATAAGTTAATTATGCCAGCGTGAATTACCACTTCGGTGCGCTCTCATGGTTTCGCCCTGGGTTTTTAACGGGCCTCACATGTGAGAGGAGTGTTGGACGGTATAGCTCATATTTAATGCGAATTTCTCCTGGACTTGTAAAGTGGACTTTTTCTTTCCACTCGGGTATAGCCAAACCCGTTACATTCTAACATTACTCACTTTCTTGTAACATCTGTAATTTCTACAACTTACTAATTAAGAAGTATTTCTTCTGATCCATACAATTTTTTTCATTTACTTTCGAATCGATCATTACGTTAAATTTTAATGTAAAAAATAGAATGTAAAAATGTGAATGGATTTAAAAGATGTACTCCGTACTCCGTAGTAAATTAATATTCAATACAAATAAATCCATTTTAACAATAAACGGGTTAAGTATCATCTATGAACAACTATTTTATTTTTTACTAAATATTCTAATGTTATATTTCTAATAATTGACTCGTTTTAAATTTAAACCGATTATACGGTTTGAAGTTTAAACCGATAACTTCTAAGATAGGCAATATGTATGACGACATTTCAATGCACGTCCCATCTCTAGGAGCCACTTCTTCCCGCAATAGTTCCGCATCACCACAACAAAAAAACACACTCCACACACCTTACAATTGCCCCAAAAAAAAAAAAAAAAATGACCGTCATAAAACTCACCGTGACCGGTCACGCTACCCCGACCGCAACACATCACCGGTCAACACCACGCACATTCTCCCTTGACCGCCTCACGAGTTACCCGAGTCGGTCGAATCGGAGGCTCAGTACACGCACCGAGTCGACTCACCCCGAGTTCGCCGACTCGGAGAACGCCTACGAGGTTCTGGAAGTCTCCGAGACGAGCTCTTTCGACGAAATTAAGGTTTCGTTTCGGCGGTTGGCGAAAGAAACGCACCCTGACCTCGTTTCGACACCCGAAACCGACTCGAAACGTTTCGT
>JAUEKU010181221.1:0-10334 GCA_032274805.1 Gypsophila paniculata | reverse complement strand
GACAACAAGAAGAACAGGATAATACCAAGGCACGTGCTGTTAGCAGTGAGGAATGATGAAGAACTAGGAAGGTTGCTATCAGGTGTAACAATTGCACATGGTGGTGTTCTACCAAATATTAATCCTGTGTTGTTACCTAAGAAAACTACTGAGAAGTCACCTAAGGAGCCTAATAAGTCACCTTCTAAAACTGTCAAATCTCCTAAGAAGGCTTGAAGTAAGTCGATCGGTCGGTCTATGATCGCTTTGTAGTTAGTGTCGTGTCTAGTCTTTCAGGTTTGGTTTCGATGTTTAGGTGTGTAAAGTTAAGGTATGTAGTTTGAAGTTGTGGATGGTTGTTGAAGAGAGAGTTCGTTCAAGTGATGTGCATTTCATGTTTAAATTTGCTATTGCTGACTATCTGATATCTGATTTCGGTGATTTCGATAGATCGGAGTTATTTAACGTGAATTATTGAATAGATTACTGAAAAAACTTTAAAATCTAATGTGGTTTATATATGAAGATGATCGGTGACCAACCTTTCGATGGAAACGGCTTTATCGGTCTGATCATGCAGCGAGCTTAAAGATCGATTTGATTTCCGAAGAAATTTTATCTAATTTGTCTTGAACGACAAAGAACAATTAATTTGTATAGAGAGTAATGGATGGAGAGGCATTTGATGAGGTAAAATGGATAGTTGATGAAAAGGCAGGAAAGTAGTTTGATCAAACACATACTCCCGAGAGAACAATGTGCCGTACACGCTAAATGAACACATCTTACACCTTCGAGTCCTCGAGCATCAATTGAAACGCTAAATGAACACATCTTACACCTTCGACTCCTCGAGCATCAATTGAAGCATACGAAGACCACATTAATGTTCTTCTACTTGGGAAGTTGGGAGTCGGCTTGTACTCTCTTAAGAGAACCTATTGTTAAGAAAGTTGATTACCTTTTATGGCTTCGTATGTGACTTGAATTTTGACATCTATATTACTATGGAGTCGTGCGTTGGGCCACGATCCAAATGCACACAAGCGCGCGACACCAAGCTTAGTCGAGCGTGCGCTTGAATTGAGCGTTGATGACATGGGAGGGTTGTCTCTAGTATTGAGTCTCAATTTTCATTTGCTTTTCAAGTTGTTTTGTACTGCTTAAACTCATCTACTTTGTATTTGAGCGTCTCTTCCCATTGCAACTTTCATGAGCATTAATACGACGTTGATATATTTGTATTTCGTTTCTCTACAACCCAAAGATCTTCATTCTTCTTCAACACAGGAAAATTTTATTGTTCTTTTACTTCTCTAGACTAATCTCTAACACAGTATAATTTTGGCATTCCCTCTGTTCATTTTTTATACGATCGAAAAATTAAGGTAAAGAAAGACGGATAAAAATGCAGCTGTTCTATCATTTCTTGTCATTTAATTTCCGATCGCATCAATTTTGCACCTCGACTTCACATGTAGACTTGTCTCTAGACCATCTACAACAGTGGTACACAAAGTTTCGTTTCACTTCTCATCCTACTCTTTCTCATAATCTCATCATTCACATCATCCTCCAATTTTCATCCAAAAAACATATCACAATCATGGTGAACAATTTCAACTCATCACACTTTTTTAAGACATGTAGCACAAAAAAAGGGGCTTGAACATATAAGCAATAAAAAAAATAGAGAAAACCACACAACATCACCTCAGTCTAACAAGATCTAACAACAATCATTACACCAAAACACACGCTTCACCATTGTACAAAGTATAAGGAGATTCTTTGATATAGAGTATGGGATAACCAACCCCAAAAACTAGCCCAATGGGTGGTAAGGGCCAAATCTCATACCTTGCAATGGATCATAACATTCCACCATGCTCACCGCCCAGGATGCGAAAGGGTGGTGATTAGCTCTGATACCATTGATATAAATTATGGGATGACCAACCCCAAAAGCTAGCCCATGGGGTGGTAAGGGCCCATATTTATATAAACCCCACATTAGTTCTTTACAAGACCAATGTGGGACTCAAGTCCTATACCTTGCAAGTTGCAATGGATCGTAACATTTTCATTCCTCCAAAAAGCAGTATGAGGTGTGACTCCCCAGTCCCCACCATTGTGGATGATCTTATTCTTACACTACTTTATCGACCTAGGAGTATTGCATAAGAATATGATTAATCGCGCCGAATTAGATTTAATGTTAGAATGCATACTTGATTACTTGATATTATGGTACATTATGACAATGGTTGTTCTGTACAACAATCTTATTCCTCACTTATTTGAATTGAAACCAATTGACGATAGTTGCGATCTTATATTCTGTACTAGTTTACTCGTCATGATAAAAGTTATACTTAGGCGGAAAATAATGGAATAAAAAGTTATGCAACTTCTTGTAGTACTACAACATAAAGTTTCCGTCAAATATGTCTATGAGCAATATGAGCAACTTTTTTAGTAATATTCAAAAGTTTTTTGAACAATGTCAATAATATCTTGAGCAATGAAATAAAAGTTTGGAGCACCATCGTAATAATCAAGAGCTAAAAAGTCTAAAATTAATACGGCGGCCAAGTACGTACCAAAAAAAAAAAATATAAAAAGAATCTTCTGAGCTTTCGTGTATAGTTTTTAAGATTTGTATTCATTGTTGTTGAGTTGTAGTTAGAATTAGTCGAATATATATAAAATATTTATGAGTATTATTATTGAACATTATGAACTTCTATATAGTGAGTATTTATTTTTTTGTTAGTTTCGTATGTAATTAATTATTAAGAATATGATGTTTCATCCCTTGTACGAGTAGATGATTGAGTTAATTGAATGTTAAATATTACGAGTTTATCATTGTCATACAAGTATACAACTACATTGCTATTCCAATTAAGTTCATATGAGCAAAATTACAAATATATTGATTTAATCGTCGTTAACATACATTTATATTATCGACATGACAAAGAATTTACCATTATTTTAGAGAAGTTAATGTAAAGCAAAATAATACGAGTATAATCGTAAATATTGACCAAACATATTGAAAGTTTGTGAGCCTTATTTATAATATTTTGAGCTCTACGGTCAAACTTTTTATATACAAGACAAAAAATTTACCATTTATTATACAACTACATTGCAAATCAAATTTTGAGCATTGATAAAAATTATACTGAGCAAAATTACAAATATTTTGAGTACACTATTATTCACAGTAGTGAATATTAAGAGACCATTTAAAATTACTAATTATTTTCAAACCACAATGTTTGTCTCATTTACTTTTTACGGGGTTTTGAAAGCGACACTTAAACCGTATTTTTCACCATTTATAGGCGACTTTTATTTGTCAAAAATGTGATTTCGTTAAGTATGTTTTAATAACAAATGTTTATTTCTTATTATGATAATATAATTATTTATACTTATAAATTTATTTACGGTCAAATTCTCGAGATTTTCACTCTCAAAAAATGAAATAACAAATAGTAATGGGATAACAAAAAGCGAAAGTGAAAATATTATGGGGATAACAAAAAACGAAAAACTCATACTACCTTCCCATTGGCCAATCGAAACACACACGGATCACTACCCTAAAACCCAAATCACAACCGTCCATCTAACCACGTCATCAATCCACATCACCTCTACCTCCCAAACATTTCACACCACTACCAAAAATAACTCCACTATATATACCTCAACTTCATCCCTTTCATTTTTCACCCCCACAAATATATCCCTCACATAAATCTTCTTCTTAATAATATTCACAGCAACTTGTGTTTCTATTGCGCTAATTTTTTAACTGAATAATGGATACCACTGGCGGAAAGGCTAAGAAGGGCGCTGCTGGTAGGAAAGCTGGCGGTCCTAAAAAGAAATCCGTCACCCGGTCCGTTAAAGCTGGTCTCCAGTTCCCCGTCGGTCGTATCGGTCGCTATTTGAAGAAGGGGCGTTACGCTCAGCGTGTCGGTTCTGGTGCTCCCGTTTACCTTGCTGCTGTTCTTGAGTACTTAGCTGCTGAGGTAGTTAATTTGTTTTTTTTTTGCTTAATTTTTTTTTATGTTGAGAGCTTAATTTTGAAATTAATTATGTTTATAGCTTTGATTAGTGATATTCATTTGATTTTTAAGTAAATGTTTTTTGTTGATCTGAGATTATGAGGATAATAATTTAGGTCTAATTTTGGTCAACGATAGTTAATTTCAGATTTAATTTGTGAAATTGTTGTTTTTTTTTTGTTATTGATTGTTGATTTTGATTGTTGTAGTTAGTTGAATTCATTTCATTAAATGATTTGGTTGATCTCATATATTTGCAGTTTTTAGGTCGTATTTAAGTCAACGATGGTTAATTACAGATTTAGGTTATTTTGACCTTGATTACTGTTGTTTCGATGCGAATTTGATGATTTTTTTTGTCATTGATTATAGATTTTGAGTAATTTTGCTAGTTTAATTGCAGATTTAGGTTGCTTAAATTTTAGGTTAATCACTTTCTCTGCATATCTCATCGTATGATTCGTATCTGTCACTGTTGACTGTTCATTTGGAAGTGAGTTTCCTTCTAACGATGTTTAAATTGTAATGTTATGTTTCTTTGTGTATCTCATTGTATCCGTCGCTGTTGATTGATTTAGTTCATTTGTAATTGAGTTTTCCGTCTTACGATGTTTGAATCGTAATGTTATGTGAAGGTTTTGGAGTTGGCTGGAAATGCAGCAAGAGACAACAAGAAGAACAGAATTATACCACGACACTTGCTACTGGCAGTCAGGAACGACGACGAACTTGGAAAGCTGTTGGCAGGAGTAACAATTGCACACGGAGGAGTGTTGCCGAACATAAACCCAGTGTTGTTGCCAAAGAAGACTGCTAAGAAGTCGCCAAAGGAAAACAAGTCACCGAAGGCTGCCAAATCGCCAAAGAAGGCAGCTTAGGCGTTAGCGTTGTTGTTGTTGTTGCTTGTTTGCGTTGTTTTAAGATGGTGTTTGTATGTAATGCCTGTAGTTGAATTAAGTATGCAGAAGTTCTATGAATGAATTGATTGTAGTGATGGATGTTTCGATTGAATCATAGTCAATAGCTGATTGAATCTGGTGATGTTGTAGTTGTTTTCAATGTTCATGATATATAAACATCGTTTTGGCTATTGTTCTTGTAGTATAATTCATTGATCAAGTTTGATATTGCAAATGTTGATTTCGGTTTTACATTGAGCTTATTGAACAAATTTTGTCTTTCTGAACTTTCAACTTGTTGCTGCAACTATGTCCTCAGCTAGAGGATTTGAGATTGAGGGGATTGGTTCATTCAAGTTGTTTCGAGTTTGGTTTAGTCTTGGGTAATGTTGCTTGGTAGAATTTGGAATGATGGTATGATTAATGCTTCGCAGTTGCCTGAAGTATAAGATTGTGTTGTTGTGCTGCAGCTCGAAAACTAATAGACCACCATCTCCATGAGTGCCTGACTACGTCAGCTTGCGAGTGCTTGGACCAGTGCATATGCACACAGCATGAGCAGTGTTATGGTATATAAATTAAGCTTTGGGACAAGGCATCGTAGTGTCCACGTCTCATGTCGTTCTGTGACTTCGATGACTGTTTCATTGAGATCAAGGGAAGACTGATGCATACGACGAGAGTAATAAAGCCTTCCAACTTGAAGTATAACTAGGTGGAAGGAGAGACTGATGCACATTAACACGCTACAAAAATATAGCATAACTTGTTAAGGTTACACTTAGCAATGTCAGAAAAGCGTCTCAGCGTATAATCTTTCTCAAACGACAAAGTACAGCCTATTACTCGTATTCGATAGATGATCACATGTTCACCGGTGCATCAACACCAAGATTGACTTGACTTAATTCAGTTTTAAAGTAGGTAGCGTAGAGGTTCGTATTCGAGCTGGTTAAGGTTAGTATGATTTTTCGACCAACAGACAAGTGGGTTAATGGGTTTTGGACAGATTTGTGGGCTGGGTCTTTGTAAATTCTTGAAATTGTGTTGTCCGTGTCCACTTTTTCTTGTGGTGTGAACGGGTCGAGTTAAAGAGGACGAAATGACTCATGAACAACTACAGAATAGAGTTATATTCCCTCCGATTAATCCGATTGTTAACATTTCTATTTTTGGATGATCTATCCATTTGATAACATTGTTTTTTTAAATTATTTTTCTTTTGTACGGAGTAAATAATTTCTTTTATACCTTAATTATCGGCTCACTTTGGATCAGAGGAGTATGGAGTAAACATTTTGGCGGGGATTGGGCCTCAAGGACTATTTGGGCTTTTGATAAACTGGACTTCCTTCGTTGAGGTAGTAATAGACTAGACTGACTAGTAGTTGGTACTCGTACTTCGTACCAATTTGGGCCTGAAACCGTTGGAGATAATTTAGCTGTAACAATATGGGCATAGAAGTACACAAATTTGGTTAATGAAAAACAATTATTATTGGAAATTAAATTAGTATTGACTATTGACTAATGATTTTGATCGACGAAAATATCAATTTAGATTTGGGTTCAAAGAAAACGATGAATTTATGTCCGTTTTTAATAATGCCTCCATTTTATTTAAAATTTTTTATTGAGATTGAACATGCTTTTTAAGAAAAGTTAAAAAAGTAAGGACAAAGTGATACTGTAATTTTAAAATAAATGATACAGTCTCTTTTAAGACGGATAATTCATTTTAAGTTAAAACGGCTCAAATATAATTTTACTTGTGCATATCAGACAAATTTTTTGCTTTTAACTCGGGCCAAAAAAACTCGCACCCAAAAAGAAATATCTTTTCGGGTGCGGGTTTTTATCCGTCTAAAGATCCAAATTGAATAAAATAAATGGATTCAAATGGATGAAACGTATCAATAAGCCCATGCTTCGAGTTATTTCTGCATTTTGCTTTTGTTTTATTCATAATTTTGACTTGTTTTTTAAGCTTAAAACAAATATATCCGTCTTAGATGAAAATTTGGGTAAATGATAATGGACGTGACGTGAGTTTGCCCGAGATCTTTCTAAATTTGGAAGCAACACAAACTTCATTGCACAGGTGAAAAAGTGGAAGTAGGTGAGTTATTATTAGTTTGTAGGGCTGTAGTAGCTTATTGAGGAGGATATATTAGTTGTAGTCGACTGTCGACCATTTGTTTAAATGGATTTATAAGCTGAAAAGTGTGTTTTTTTAAAGGCCCATACCATTGAATGCCTCCTTTGCAGCTGTATTTTGTATGCATATGTGTATATGAATATGAATTGTTCATTATTCATTATTCATTATTCATTATTCATTATTCATTATTCATATAGATAAAGATGGTTGAGCTTTACGTATGCAGTAAAAAGATAGGTGTCCATGTATGCATTTCCATTTTTTCTAATATATTCATTTTATACTATTCCATTTCCATTTGATCAAATAATTGACCGTTAAAATTGTTTAGAAGCAAAATTCAATTTTATTGCATGCAATGGATTGAGAGTTGAAATTTGTTCAAATTCAAATTCAAATTTTTTAATTTTTTCAAACATGTAATTTAGATCAAATCTAAATTTCCAAATGAAATCCTAATATCTAAACACATATTATGGTGTGTTTGGATACAAGAATTTCATTTGGAAATGTAGATTTGATTCAAATTACATGTTTGGGAAAATTAAAGAATTTAGATTTGGATTTGAACAAAATCCAACTCACAATCCCATACATGTATAAACTTGTTATTTCCAATTTCAACCCCCACCCTATGTCATTTACAATTTATCATTTCACTTTCTATATTTCAAATCAAGATTTTCAAATGAAATGATTGTTCCCAAACACTATCTTATGGTCTTTTAAACTTTTAGTCCTTCAATTGAAATTCCTCTTTTCTTAAATTTGATCGTCATGCAAACTCTTTTTCAATTTTTTTTATATAAAATTGGCCAAACAATTAACATGCTTTGACACATTTGTTCGATCTAATTGGGAAATTTTTTATCCACGCTTTAGATTTATGATAACTTAAATTTGAAATCCACATAATCAAAGTTAGTTATTACGAGTACCAATTATGGGGAAATATACGTTTAATCAGAAAATGTTATAGGTAAAATACTTATATACAGCGATGGAATATCGACTATACTTAACTTACCACCATTTAATCACTAAAATCAAACAATTACGATAAAATAATAGAATTATCTCAGTGCCTTAATTAAATGTTCCGACATCTAATAGGATAAGGGGGCCAAATTAATGAATGCAGTCTAATTATGATCTCATCCCTTTGCATCACATAGAGTCATAAAGGTTGTCTCGGGAAAATATAGAATGAAAATTGCGTCAAACATTACATTAAGTGAATCTTACTTCACTATAGAAAGAAAAACAACATAACTAATAATTTAATATAGTGGGCGATTTTACTTTATTCCATCATAATCTACAGTTAAAAATTACTGGTAATAACATTAACAAGAAGTTAAAATCAAATAATCAAACACTAGTAGAATTATGTCCATTGGCATCTGTATATTGGCATCGGTTCTAAAAAACACGATGTCAATTGTATGTTAATTTGGCGCCAAGAGTTTATTTTAAGCAATTGGCATCGGTGATTAATTAAGGAACCGATGCCAAATGTCGGGAACACTTATGGCATCGGTTGCTTGTATGTAAGCCGTTGCCAAAACATATAAAATGACACCGGTTATATCACTACAACCGATGCCAATATTTAGTTACCAATATCAAAAATTGATTGAAATAATGGCATCGGTTAAATGAAAGAACCAATGCCAATGGAGTAATTATTGGCATCTAGTATTTGAACACAACCGATGCCAATAATTATTTTCAAATTCTAAATTTTTCATGATAATTAGCATCGGTAATTATAAACCAACCGATGTCAACAGTATTTAAAAACATTAACAAATTTTTATATCATTGGCATTGGTGAAATAAATGGAACCGATGCCAACAGATCCATAATTTTTTAGCGAACAATATTTTGGGGTTTAATTTTATATAGGAACATAACATTGACCGTAATTGATTATTTAAGTCCGAGCATATACGGATTATATTCAATTAGTCGATAATGAGGTTTGACCATAATAAAAAGATTGCTACTATAACACATTTTTTATCATAAAAAAGACGATCTTTTAGCTGTATTGCTACACTTGTCAAAAACATCTATATTATCAAATAAATACTCAAACTTAAAAATTACAAAATTGTAATTTTATAAAACTTGATTTTATAAAATTTTTAAATATTTAACATTGGTTAAATTAAAGGAACCGATGCCAAAACATATAATTGACATCGCTTCTAAAACAAACAGATGCCAAAGTGTAACGTGTGATTTGGGTCAAGATGAATACCCATGCTCATCACACAACCATAATATACGTAAACCAAAAAAATAAAACCTAAGTCTTAAAAAAAACCCTAAGTCTAAAGAAAACCACCCCATTCCATCGTACACCACCACTCCACCACGTATTCCACCACAAACACCGCGTACACCACCACAACCACCGCTCACACGACCCCAACTCGGCCGACACAGCCGCCATTTCCCCACGTGCGCACAGACCACCACGAGTAACACCACCACTGCCCTGCTACTTACGTCTACGCCACTGCGCTGCTACGTCTGCCCGACACCCTACGACGCAACACCACCCGGTCCTCTGTCTGCTACACTGCCATAGCCAACGGCCGACCACCGCGCCCTAGTCAACGGCCGAACACCGCGCCCTAGCCAACGGCCGAAACCACTGCGTTTTAAGTTCTTTGTCGCCACAAATCGTTGAGGTAATGCACTATAATTATTAGTGTTTTCGTTCTTCAATTGTTGTTGAATATACTTATTGAATTTGTTCGCGTTCATCAAAGCTTAATATACTTATAATTATACTTATTGTTGTTGTTTGAGTTTTGTATGAATATAACTTAAATTGTGTTGTTGTTTTATGATTATTAATGAGTAATATACTTGTGATTATACTTGTTGAATTTGTTTGATTTTCGTACGAATATAACTTATATTGAAAATTTGGAACTTGTAATAATAGTAAATTATTTAATTTGATAATTTAATTATATATTTGTGCATCATTGACTTAGATACCCATTCAAGATTTACTTATTAGAAGTAAATCTTGAATAGTCCCCGGTTTGGGACTGTTCTTGAACGTTTAATCTCACTTAGGTAGTGGATATATGTTTGAGTTTTTGTTTAAAGAAAATTCTCGGTCATTATTTCCCTAATGTTCTTCGGGTACATATGTAAAAAAATCTATTTGATTTTTTTTGCAG
>JAUEKU010181210.1:0-10335 GCA_032274805.1 Gypsophila paniculata | reverse complement strand
TAAATATAATTATTATATATTTTATTATAATTATTTTAAGTAAAAATTAAGATAAAATTTTAAGCAAATATGGAGTAAGGGCTACGGAAAAAATGAAGGGAAGAAGAAGAAAAATTGGTTTGATTTTTGTGTGACAATTTGGAGTATTTATAGATTTTAATTAATTAATAAATCTTTAAATTTTAATTAATAAAAACATCGTCATTAATTTTGTAATACCCCGTATTCTTGAAAGTCGGTTTAGTTGTGATTAGGGATGACTTATAATGATTTATTATGATTTATAATGAATTATAGTAATTTTTAGTGATTTATTTATATTTAGCGTCTTGAGGCGATTTTTTGGGAATTTAGCCATTCAGTATCGTTTGAGGGTGTATTTATGCTCGTTAGACTCGTAAAAATGTAAGGAATTTAATGGTAAAGTCGTAAATGAGTTATTTGAGAGTCTGGTTCATATTTTGGGCCTTTAGGAACGTTTTTTTACCATGTTTGACCGGCAAACCCTTCCACCTTGTGTTCGACTTAGCTTATTTACTAACACACCACTCAAATAAGGGGAGACACTTCATTTTCTCTCCAAAAATATCAGACCAAAGCTTTCAAAATCAGCCACACACACGTATACCCCCGGACAGCTATCAGTCCGTTCTTTCTTCGTTTCTCTTCCGTTTCTTCACCGTTTTGGCCCGTTTTTCTTGCGTTGGATTCCTCTCCACGTTTCCTAACTATTGGTAGTACTCTCACTCGAGATAAGTCGTGTTTTGGTCGTCTTTAGGGGCTGTTTAGTCACGTTTTTGAGCAGTTTGAGCTGTTGTTTTGTTCGGGCTGTTTCTCCTTCGTTTCTTCATCGTTTTGCGTCATTTTTCTTGCTACAGTTTCCTCTTGACATTGTCTAACTAATGGTGGTGGCTTAGTTTGTGGTAGGTCACGTTTTAGTGGGTTTTGGAGTCGTTTTTCCCTCGGTATGAGTGCTGTTTGTGTGAGCTGTGTTGTGGCTCGTGATTCTTTTGTTTTTCTAGTCTAATTAGTTATGTTTGAGCGTAGTTTGATGAGGAATTCGTTTTTTGTAGTGTGTGACTTCATTGACGAGGAGTTTTGATGATTTCATCTTGTTTTCTTGCCTAAACTCGTCGTAAGTGTGTGATAACTTGAGGTAAGGACTCGTTCCTTACTTAACCTTGTTAGTTGATGTATATTTGCTTTGGAATGTGCTTGTATGGCTTGGCTATGGCAACGTTCATTTAAAAGATATGCCTTGAGAGGCAAGTGTATACATTGACTTTGATACGCCTTGAGAGACAAACTTATGAGTACGTTATGCCATGAGTGGCAAGAGACCAAGATGTGATTGTTGTGCCTTAAGGGCAAGTGGGAAGTGGTCGTGTATATGGCGCCTTTTGGGGCGTTTTGTATTGTTGTTGTTATTCTTATACCTTACCGTTCAAGTTTATTATCTAAATTATTTTGTTGGTTAATCTTAATAGTTCACAAAGCTAATTAGGGTGTGTGTTGTCTTGCCCCAATAGGTACTGGATTGTGATTGATTGAGCCTGGATGCGTGCATGGGGTTAGGCGGGACGCGGAGAGTCTTGTTGGAGTATCGTTAGAGTCTCGCTTGTCTCGGAGTTGTTTTTGTCGTGGCTTGTTTTATTACTTTCGTAGTTGGTTTGTTTTAGTTGTATATGGAGGTAATTGTTGTTCGATGTTCACTTCCCATGTTTCTTTTATTTTATAAAACAGGCATGGACGTTTTGCAGCTGAGCTGTTGCAGTTTTTAAATAAATTTTGACTCTATAGTACCCTTGTTTGAATAAAGTGGTGTTTACTTAAATGGGGGTGTTACAAAGTGGTATCAGAGCAAGGTCCTGCGCCTAAAATGAATCTTAAAATGAATTTTAAGACGATAATAAAATGAACCTTAGGAAGTGTGTCTAAAAGGAATAAGGTAGTTAAATGAACGTAGGTTTAAAATCAACCCCATGAGGACGAGTGGTGATCCAAGCAACTCCAGGGTTAGGGAGACGTCCCGAAGCCTCGGTGGGGAGACGTTCCTAGAGAGCTTGGTAGCCATGAATCCAAGTGGTAACCCCGGAGGCAGATTAGGTGGGTGCGATGCGTTGTCTTTGAATGATGACATGATTGTTTGCTTGTGTTATTCTTGTGTGATCATGTGAAGATGGAGATTCATAGAGGATGAGATGTGACGGAGTATAATGAGATGATATGTGATGAGGATATGATATGAGATATGATGAGACGAGATATGTGATATAAGATATGAGACATGATGATGCGATGATATGATATACGCGATGAGATAATATATGTGATGAGATGATACGATATGATATATGCGATGAGAGGACATGATATGTTATGATATGAGCGGATATGATATGATGATATGAGATAGGAATGAGAATGGAAATATGAGACAAGAAAAGATGAAAAGAGAGATTTGAACATGAAAAGTGATATGTGAAACGATATGGGTAGAGATATTGAATAATGAGTGATACGAGAGATGATGGCTTACGATACCCGATATGGAGAGATGAAGATGATGAGAGGGTGGACGGCCGTGATTGGCCGTGTGGTTGTGGTAATTGACGGCGTGAGATGTGTGGCCGTGTTGGTCACGCTATATCCTTTGGGGATTTTGGTTATTGAATGCTTAATTGTTACTTATGAGATGATACTTATTTTATTGTGATTAAATGTAACTAGTTTGACTTATTATTTAAATTTATCATGAGTAGTCGTATAGCATGAACATGATGGTCATATGTTTGGTTTATATACTTGCGAGCATGAGTTGGTTGAAGCATGCTATTTTGTTATTTGATTTAGATATGGATTTATATTGCATTCCTTATATGAATATTTGGTTACTTAGTATGATTTTGACGTTGGAGGATGGGATTGGGATCTTTATGGTGAATAGAGGCGCCTCAGTTACGCGTTTGAGGACTTGTGGACTTTGTTGTTGTATGATAATGTAACATTAAGCATTATTGAATATGTTATGACGTGAAATTCGAATATGCCTAAACGAATTACACCTGGATGTTTCGAAATGAACATGATTGGCTTGTAAACATGTGTTAAATGCATAAGTATTGGCTAGTTATTGTGAATTGATGATATTTTTATGCTCGGATATGTGTGTTGTTTATAAGAATTGCATGATGGAATGTAATGTGGCATGTAGAGTGATACGTTGTATTTGTGCGGTGAGAGGTATTTGAATGAAAAGCATGTGGCCTGAAACGGTTTGGTGTGATGATATATGTGTATGTAATGAACTTGTGAGTGTTTATGTGTTGGACGAAGTATATATGAATGTGCAGGACAAAATCGTTGTGTTAGTTATAGACTTGAGCAAAGCATGCCTTATAAGTGATATGACATGTGTTTAATCGTATTTGCGTGATTGTACGTGTGACAAGTGGTTGTGAAACTCCTTGGAGATGATGTGTGGCAATATAAATGTTGGACTGTATAGAGGTATGATATGACGAGATTATTGGTTGATAAGTCCTTGATATATTTTTAGTTTTGGTTGAGTATGATGTGAGAGTGGTTAAACTATTTGATTGAGTTTGTGATATATGTATTAGCCTTTGGTTGGGTGTAATGTTAGGGAGTATGAATGATTAATTGAATGCTTGTAATGTTTCATATAAAGTTAGAAATGATTCAATAATGATGAATAGTTATCGGTAGCCGAGTGGAGACTCTTCTGATGTTGGCAGTGGATGTTGAGGAAACTATGAATATAATATGCTGTATTGAATAGAGTAGTTGTGTAGTTGCTAGGTTGTATTGTATAGGTGCATGTGTTGTCATATTAATGATCTGTTGTGAAAATAGAAAGGTATGCAACTGTGAGGTTTATCTTAATGACCAAACTATGTACACGAGGTATGAGTCTTGTGTGGTTGGTTGTGGTAAGGAATGAATATATATATATAGATGCGTGTTTATCGTATGGAATCTGTGGGCCGTGTCATTGTGAGGCGTGATACGTTGTTGTTTAGGTGCTTTAAATATTTGATCATGATATTGCGCATAAAATATTCGCATTGCATGACCTTGAAGTTGTGTGATAGAGTAGTTAGTTGCATGATTTAGACGTGCTAATTGTTTTGAATGATTGAACTAATTAAGAATGCGTGGGCATAACTATGATTTTGAAGTGAGAGGTATTGTTGAGTTGGTGTACGATTTCGTATAAGGTGGGCTTCGCATTGTTGTACATGGCTGGTAAATCGCTTGTGTGGAATGTATGCGCGAATATAACTTGTTTTGGATGAATACTATCTACCGTGAGTTTGAGCACGAGTGTGAGATTTATATGCTCGTAAGGTCTAGTGAAACTACGTGCTTGATGCTCTTATCTTGATTCTATGTAAGCGTGTTGTTGAAATAAAGATGTGCAATAGAGTAGATGCTATATATGCGTATGATAGGTCATTTATTTAAAGACAACACCATGATATATGTGCGTTCATAGTTATGAGTACATTCATAGTTATGAAAGAATGATATCTTGTGATGTGGTCATTGCCTTACGTATGCTATTTGAAAGTTCTTGGAATGTTTCGGGGGTGGCCTAGAAATTTTCTTATGATTGAAATGTGTTTTATATATTATCGGATTTTGCTTTACATTTCACAGTTTTGTCGGAATGATTGGTTTGCTTGGGTGTTGTAGTAGTTTCGGCTAGTATGTTGTATCGAGTTTTGAGAGAGTTTTGCGTTCGTAATGTCTTTGATTTTATATCTATGGATTATAAGGTGAAGAGTAAGAATCGAGTGGTAACTATTAAGTGACTGACGTGTAGTTAGCTGGCTCGTTGGGGAGGGTTGGTATTTTGACACGTTGTACAAAAAAAATTCCTAGCTAGTTTCGTCAGAGTACTTCTAGATTTCCTTGTGTTGAAATGAAAGATATTATTTTGTACAGTCATATGCGAGAGTGATCTCTGAGGATGGAACATGACGTATTGATTTAGTGGTTTGTCTTGCTAAGGTGTTAGTTTACCTTTAAGAGTTGTGGGTGTTCCTAGTTGTCCTCAAAGTTAATGAAAGGTCATTTTAATGTTGATAGTGACTTTGGAAAATGGATTGTGGCATAAATTCTCTTGTTTGATGATGATGATTGATGATTAATAATGTTGAGATGATGAATGTTTTTTAATTGTAGAGTCTTGTGGGATTAGGAGTAATAGTGTATAAAACTACGCATTATTGCTTGGCGAATGAATATGTTATGGTATTTTTTTCGTTTTAGATGGTAGTATGATAAAAGTAATTGAGTAAATTGGGTTTCTGAGTTTGAGTACGTAATACTCGGGGCCTTGTGAATTTATGATATTGAGTTGTGAATCGTTACTATAGTTGTAGGATTTTATGCTTGAGATGTTTGGGTAGAAAGATTGCGTGCGCTGTTAAGGTTTGGTAGCATCATTAGAGTTGTATTACTGCTTGTGGTTTCGTTATAAGGTATTGATGTCCATCCTCTAAGATTTAGGGTAGGAACATGTATGGTATTACTACTTGGTGTTTGAGTTTTACTTTATACCGGGTGATATGTTAAAATGTATCGTGTGTGGACCGTCATTCATTCGGTAGTTAAAGGTAGTCCGGACAGTTGTAGAAGATGAACGGGTGATGATTAACATGATATGTTCCGATAGGTATGATGATTATGGAGACGAGTTGAGGTTTTAAGTATTAGGATTTGAGTTTATTACCGTATTACTTAGGTGTGAACCTTATAGTGAATGTGTGAGGCGTTAGTAGGAACGTATGTATAGTTATTTGATGTGTAATATAAAGAGTTAGTGTGACTCGTAGTTAATGATGATGTCTTTAAGTGCCGAGCTGGTTATGATGTGATCTTATAGAGAGGGCGATGTAAGAATTGGAATGTTGTGGTGTGAGAAGTAATCGGTTGTCCTGATTGAGAGTGTTTGTGTTGTGATGCATATCCTAATGGACGAGAAGTAATGCTATTAGAGTGTTTGCTAGTTTTAGGGTATTCAAGATTGGTTTATGAAAAACTTGGCATTATGTATTGGAGTGGACAACAAATAGTATAATGTTAGGTATGATTTGATGACATTTTCGTGTAGAACCAAGGGTTAGGTGTACATGTATATGCATTCATGATCGTAAACCTTTCTCGCTATGTTGCCTTGCTCTTCTAATTTTGTTTGTCATGATACATAAGGATTGGTTATGGTATTGCTAGGGAATTATGTGCTTGGATATGATGTGGATCCTTGTGTATAGGGCGACTACGTTAGTGTTATGATGTTGAGACATGAGGGATTGCGTAGTTGTGATTGTAGCGTGCACTATTCTAGAACGTACTTTTAGTGTTTGTATGATGTTTTTGAATCAGAGGAGATTATACGATAATGTGTTTCGATGGATACATCAGGAGATAATATGATGATCATATATTGTGGTCGAGAGCAAAATAAGAATCGATATCCTAACCTTTTATTCGAAATATGTATTGTGGTTACAAGACGCGTTAGAATAATGTTATGTTTACTTGTCGTCTTGCTTGTGAATTGTTATTTAGTGTGCTTGATTTGGTGTGCAGTGACGTCCTTGTGGTAGTAGATTTAACATGACTTTATTGTCATACTCAAAGTTACTTTATTCTTTGTGTTGATTGACGTAACGTGTAATGTTGTTGTTGGCGTTCAATGTTTTGTTTGTGGTATGTGATGAAGTTACGATGACGTAACTTTTATTGGTGGAGGAGTAGGAAGTTCGCGTATATGGTGTGTATGTTTTGTTTAAGTGTTGGTCGGTATATGTTGTTAAGTTATGTTCATGTTATGGCGTTGTGTTCTGTTGGGTTCTGTTCGTTTTGTTTAGTAATATGTGAGTTCCGTTTAGTATTGCTTTGTTTTGTTATGAGTGGTCGGTGTTGTGTATCATTCTGTTTGTAGAATTTCGGGATGAAATTCTAATACGGGGGGAAGACTGTAATACCACGTATTTTTGTGAGTCTGTTTTATTTTCAGTACGTTTTGGGTTATAATGATATATAAGGATTTATGTTGATTTGTAGAGATTTATTGTGAATTATTTGTGTTCAGCATCGGCGATTTTTGGGATTTTAAGTATTCGGAGTCGTACGAGGGCATATGTGGGCTCGTTGGACTCGTAAAAATGTAGGGAATCCATTGGTGAAGTCGTATTTGAGATATTTGATGTTTAACATAAGCTAGAGGGTCAAGGGTGCGTTTTTGGGTGAAGTTTGACCATCAAACCTTCCCTTCACCTCATTGACTTTAGCCTATTTATTAAACTAAGCACCACAAACATGAGATACAATTCATTTCACACTTTCTCTCTCTAAAAATCAGCTACCAAAATCCCCTCACTTTCTCTCTCTTGGCCAAGCAACTCGGTCCCTATTATCAATCTTTTCGCTCGTTTTTCCTCCCTTTCATCACCGTTTGAGCTCATTTTCGTTGCCTCGAATTCCTCTCCTCATCCTCTACTGTTTCGTGCTGTTCTTATTGCTAGGTGAGTCGTGATTTTGTTGGACTTTCCGTCTTAAGTTGCTTGGAAACCCTAGGTTTGTGGTGATGTTAGATATTTACTTTCCTATGCATTTTTGTGAGTTAATTAGGGTAGATTAGCATTGTATTGATGAATAATCATTGAGTGTAGAGTGTGACTTCGTTGAGGAGCCTTTGTGACGATTCTTGCCTAGTTACTTGTGTGTAAGTGAGTCTACAATTGAGGTAAGGAGTCATTCCTTACTTAGCCTTGTTGTTGTCATTGTGAGTGTTGCTGTTGTTGTGCTTTGGAGCTGTTTGTAGCAGCTATGCAGGTGACGTGCATGTGCTTGTGAACCGAGTACGAGTGAGCTGGGACGAAACTCGGTCGAGCCAGTTGGTGATCGATCAAGCATCGTGGTGCTCGATCGAGCGTTGGTGTGATCGATTGAGCGAGGGGTTCAGCGCGAGCGTAGGGTGTGTTAGGCGTGTTTGGAGTGTGTGATAGTGTTGTAGAGGTGTTATGTAAAGTAGTGTTGGTAATGTTGATCGTACTTATGTTGAGTATGTTGCTTGGTTAGCCTTGAGAGGCTAAGAAAGTTAATTGAGAATTGTATGCCTTGAGATACAAGAGTACTAGTTATGTTTGACACTTGACGCCTTGAGAGGCAAACCATGGAGATCGTTGTTATACCATGAGTGGCAAGTTTGATAGTTACGTGGAGCGTTGTTTGCTATGAATAGCAAGAGATTGAGACAAGAACGGAAATAGAATGAATGTAAAGGTAGAGTTGTGGAGTGAGTGTTCGCAGCGAGAGTTTTGGAGTTTGCCTTCACATGTTGTTTAATTATGCTTTCTTTTCTCATGCTCCATTTTATTATATTAAGTAAACTGTGTTTGGTACACAAGGCTAACTTAGAGTTTGGTTTTCTTTTTGTCACCTGCTAGGTACCGGAGCATGCGTAGTGTGGACCTTGGTTGCTTGCTTGTACACTGGGCGTATTTCAACCAATAATAAAATTAGATTTGTACATGAATTCAATAGTTAACAAAGTAGAATATTATAATAATATGCAAACGAGACTTGTAATTGGCCGGGGTGTATCTTTCTATTTTAAAAATAAGAGTAAATGAACATGTTCTTTTACAGAAGAAGAAATTTGGTTTCATTAAGATTCATTTTTATTCAAAAAAAAAAAAAAAAATCATTTTTATTAGATAAATATGGCTTATTTCCAATCATTATCATTAAGGAGCAATTTTTTTTTATGCTAAAATAATTAAAATAGAAGTAACAATATGCTACGAAGTGTGTTTTGACCTTTAATGGATTCGAGGTAACAGGGACCGCGAGTGCGCTTATTGTCCGTAACCCGTGCCGCGTTTTCATCCTTCGGCTTCTTCGCTATTGTAGCTTATTGTTACATGTGGCTTATTGTAACAGTATCTCTCCCAACCGTTTGCTTCCTTCGGCTTCTTCGCCACTGCCACCGATCCCCTTGTCTTTCTGCTTTCAAATTAATGAATTGTTTTTTTTTTAATAAATTAATGACAATTTCGATTGATGACTTATGAACTAATTTTAAAATCTAATTAAATTTTAATTCTTAAATCCATTTTCAAAAGATATTGAAAAATTAATCTATATCTATATATCTATATCCATCTTTATAATATATTTAAATGTAATGCAAAGCACCTCACTTCACTATTGTCAATATTATCACCTTATTAAGCTAAATGTCACAATATAAAAAACCATATATCATAACATATAAGAAAAATTATAAAATTATTAATGATGACACCTTTTCATTTTAACCATTTTAATCTCTTTTTGTAATTTTCAAATTAATGAATTGATTTATTTGAAAAAATTAATGAATTATGTTTTGATTAACGACCTACACACTAATTAAAAATTTAAATTATAAAAGTAGTACTCAAAAAAAGGTTGAAAAATTAGTCTATATCTATATGTCTATATAATATACTAAAAAGCAATCCAAAGCACGAAACTTCACTATTTGTCAAAACTATCACCTTTTTGAGCCACATATAATAATATAAAAAAAATCACATAACATAAAATAAAAAGAAAAATTGTTGAAAATTATTAATTAATGACGACACCTTTTCATGTAACCATTTTAATTTATTTAATTTTTTTTTTTTGTAACTTTCAAATTAATGAATTTATTTTTTTAATAAATTAATGAATTTATTTTTTTATTAACGACCTATGCACTAATTATCAAATTTAGTTAAATTTTAACTTTAAAAGCAATATTCAATAAACATTTAAAATGTTACCCATGTTCACGTATAATGCAAATGAAATATTGAAATTATAACTCAGTTGACTAATTAAACCAAAAGACATTTATCGTAATTACTAAAATATGTGCATGTATTTATTTTTTATTTATGGTGTATATTGATGTTTTATTAAGAAATAAAGTCGCATATTGTAACACCCCCGTTTACAGAGGCCCCAAAAATAGCAACCTGAGTAAATGGAAGTGTCGCCATCACGAGTAAAACCCGTGGTAGGTAATGATAGTGCAACCTGTGAAGTTCCAAAACCTGCATTTATTTATATACGATGGAAAGTAAATGAACAAGTGGAAAACTACAACTCGCCAATTGTCCAAAACAGCGGCTTATACCAAAATAATGTATCTCTGCTCAGAATAGTGTTAACTGGCTCGCTTCTGGCTCGCGTCCATCCCAATCCCGCTGTAACACATCAGCATATAATCACGATCCAGCAAAGCATAGCTAATATGTACCTGCACTA
>JAUEKU010181199.1:0-10339 GCA_032274805.1 Gypsophila paniculata | reverse complement strand
TCTGTTGATGATAAGTGGCAAAAATATTTGATAAGCTAAGTTATTTTGCAATTATCGTGTGCATTTGTTAAGTGTAAGTATTGCATAAAGTGCAAAACTAAGCTAAAGGTATTAACTAAAAGGTGCGCCTCGTGTCTAAAAAGCGTGCGCTTTCGCTTTGCGCTTTGCGCCTCGTCGCTTCGGGCCCTCATCGCCTCGGTGCGCCTCACGCCTTCTTAAACTAAGTTCATGTGAGGAAGAGTAACAGGTCTGCATTCAGATTGTACACCGAAACTTCTCCGGGCTACGTAAGGTTGTTTTTAATTAATGGTGAAATTGTATTGTTGCACTTCTTTTTTGTTTGGGTACTCTGATGTGATTGAAGAAATGAGGTTTCTTTCTTATACCGCTTAATTTATATATGTGAGTGACAACAGTGAGACCAAATGACCGTTAGAAAATAATTGTTTACGCTGCAATTTGGAGTTGAGTATGAGGTCAGGAGATGAGAGACGTATTTTGCCCCATGTTACATCTGATAATTTTTTTACCAAATTATTTGTTTGTGAAGTCCACTAGGGCCACTTTTTGGTATTTCTTAGTTTTGAGGATTCTGTATTAGAGAGTAGGAAATAGAAAAAGAAAAGGCAGGAGCCTTGAGACCCAAACCCGAATCACCCATTTGCCAGCTGCACGTGCGACAGTTGCAGAGATAGTGTCTTATCCTTCGTTTCTACTTGCAGAGAATATGATGTGCATTTTCCGGTCATTTCTGAGCAAAACCAATTAGTTGAGTATTCTCAAACAAGCAGCAGCATAAAAGAGATGGAAAATATGGTAAAAAAGAAGCAACAACAAATTGAAGACAGTAAAGCAAAATCGAGTTTAATGGAGGGCTTGATCGTTTACGTAAGCCAACAAAACATTGAAGAATTGCAGCGGTTTAAAGAGAAAGAGACGACATATCAGAGGTTAGTAGAAGCCAAGCAAGCGTTTTTCTCACAACTATCTTCTCATACCATTTCGATAAACTTCACTGTCCTGGTATGTAGTTTTGGGAAAATCAGTACAGTTTGGTGCAGGTATGGTGTTAACTATTAAGACTCTCTTTCACATAGTTTCACGGTATTTGACATAGGTAATGGACTAGCGAGATTTCTTTGAGCTCGGGTGATTGTAAATAGTCATGAATGTCATGATCGTATATTTTGGTATGATGGACTCTGAACGACTTTTTGGCAGCTAATAGAAAATCATACCTGGATACACTCAATATACGATCATGACTATTAGATAAATGAGATATACCTGGTAGTCCTGGTTAATTAATAATTACCATGTCCGTACCAAACCAACTTTTGCCGGAATGGATACTCTGGGATATACCTGGTTAATTAATTATCATGTCCCGTAACAAAATAAATACTTTTTTTACATTCAAGTGTGTGCCATATCCCTATGAATGTTTATTTCTGGACTTCTTTAGACTTTGTTTGCACGCAAAATTTGTGACTTTAATCGTTTCTGAGTTGCATACTTTAAAGCTTGTAAACAGCTTGGCATAAAGAGAGACTGATATGAGTGACTGAGGTAGGTTATAACAGAGAATAGTATTGATTGCTGGACTTTGCTTAGTCTCTAATAAAATGTCTCGGTGCGAACCTCAATCTTTCAAACTCTTATATTTTCTGTGATTAAGTTACCAATTATCATGTGAAGATGGTTTGTATAAAGAGAGAGTTTCCATGTGTAACACCCCCATTCCCACATATGCCTAACACGTGGCATACGACGTGGAAATGCGGGTGCTACTCATCACGATGTGACTCGTGGAAGTAATATACGAGACTAATCAATAGAACAAACCAAATGTATAACCTATTCAATCCTCAAAGTGTAAATAACAATACGGAAACAGCGGAAGTCTAAATAGAAATACAATCTGAGTTCACTGAACGGAAATGTCTAACTGTGAGATACTATCTGAACTGAAACTATAACAACGAGGCCGAACAGCTCAGCTGTCCTGCAACTGCCAGGCCGGCCGGTTTGCCAACCAGGCCGGCCGGTCTGGGTCCTGACCGCGCTCACTCGAACCCCCTTGCTATCCTGCTACTGTAAGCTAACCTGAAATCTGTCATTCTGCTCACATCACGTTCATCGCAGGTTCATAAGAACAACATAGTACCCGTCAACAACTTGTTGAGTAAAGGCAATACAAACAGGCCAATATAAGCAATAGCATCACAATATAATACAGCACGAAGCATAACTGAACTGAACCAATCAATCACTGAGTGGATAATCTAATGAGCTCTGCTCTGTGGGATTTCGTCGGCCCACACCGGATACTTCTACGTGAGTTCAACCCACAACACATATTGTCAATACATTAGCACACTGTATGTAAGGTACAAACCCTTACCTGAAAAGCAAGGCAAGCAGTGCACACAAACGACTAGTAAAGATCTTCTACGAAGCCGGAATCTGAACCAATGGCAAATACGGTTCTGAATTACTAACTCATAAAACGAAACAACGAAACCAAGCACGCCTGCCACCCAGACCGGTCGGCCAAGTGGGTCTGACGGCCGGTCTGGTCTGGTAGGGCCTGGTCCAATATACTCCTGACCATGACCTAATGGGTCGGGTCCTAAAGTCCCAGTCACAATCTCCCTGGTCGGCCAATATAGCAAAACGACAGGGGAATTCTAATATTTAGTCAGGGTCTATACAAACGTCGCATAACCTAGGGCCAGGGTAGGGGTCCCTGAACCGACAGGCGTACCACCCTACCCGGCCGGCCTATAGGTCTCAGGCTGCCGGTATTCCGCTAGACTACTCCTTTGATAAACATAAAAGCGAGGCAGGAATAACTTACGGGAATTGTTAGGATTGCGAGGGAATGACTGCTGAGCAAAACGGCTTAACTTACCAAATAAAAAGGGTTTTGGTTGTTAGGTTTTAATATTACAAAGACAAGGTTTTATGAACCTGGGCCACTCAGCCGGTCGGCCCACTAGGCCAAACCGACCGTGGGTCTGGTTTGGTCTAGGCCTTGGCTTGATTTGGGCTTAAATAACTTATTGAATAATTCTAAGCTTGACTTTCTCGACTTGACTTTCTAGTTTAAAACGGGATGTTACACCATGTGCAGGAATGAAATCATTGAATGCATCAATATTTGTGCTGGAGATATGGCATTTGCTGCACAGCTGATAGCTAAAGTAGTTAGTGAGGAGCATATTAAGTTACCGATAATAGTTGAGTATCTACTTTTGTGATAGTTGTGGTGATTTTGTTCCCACTTTTCGGCATATTTGCTGTGACGTGCAGAGCAATTTTGGAATATTGTTTTTTTTGTGTAATTCAAACACTAAGTCAGACACCATTTCTACTTTCACAAAAACTTGAATGAGATGATTTCACACACCTGTGTGCTGTCCTCCTATTATAGGTAGAAAAGTGAGGTCCCACTTATTAAAGTGATGATCTTACAATAAACTTGTGTGAGACCGTCCCACACAAGTATTACTCTTCTACTTTTGGCCATAATATTGCTTGTGACGTTAGCTTAACAAGAAGAAACTATTTTCGATTGGGCTATTTTGCTCTTCCTTGTTTATTACTCCGTATTGATTTATTTATTTGTATCTTCATGTTTATTTTTTTGCAGATTGCACACCGTAAATTGCTTATGTCATGAAGGTGAGACTCTCAAATCAGTGTTTCGGTTGATTGAAAGGCGGAACCGTGTTGATTCTCACTTTCATCGTCTTGGTTGTGATGTGGAGGTGGAAACACTGATCAAGTGCCATATGAAGTAACCTGACAGAAATTTTGTCCAACACGCTATATATGTAGCCTTATAGATGCAACAGCGAGGAACGTTCAATACGTATTAGATAAATTGTTTGATTCCCAGTATTGTGCATATTGCATAGCGGTCTACGTACCAGGCCATTTATGGGCTGGCAAAATTATATTTTGTAGAATTGACTCAACGTTGCATGCTCTTGACCGATCTAGGCTGAAGAAAAATGAAGGTTTAGGTCTTTCTTTTGAGCAAGCGTTGTCTGAATGGTGAATAAATGTATACACCGTTTATGACTATACTTACTCAAGAGTAGTTAATAAGATTTGTTCTTTTGGACTGTTACTTGTTCGGTTGGTCTGAACTTCAGAACGGAAATAAAGAGCTGTTACTAAACTGAGGTGAATGGAGTTAGATGGAACTCAAATGAAGTTTTGAACTTAAAATTTTTGGAATCGTTTGAAATCGTTAAATGGTTTTGGTCATTTTGAAATAGCCTTTTTTTTTTTTTTTTCACACATGGTAAGGTGGCATATGTTCGACTCTTTAATGCATCTGATTTTTTATATAGTAGTATTTGCTTTGAATCAAATTGTAGAAATACAGTAAATAAAAGTGAGATGAAAGTCGTTAATAATCTTATTTTCTGTTTTTTTTCATAGAAAACTCTCTACTTAAAATATAGACGTGAACAATCGTTTGTACTTTCAAAAATTAGAAATGTAACCAGCCTGGTTATAAGTATGTGGAAGTAGTTCATTGATATAATGGTCCGTCAATGCAGGTAAGGGGATATACTTTGCAGCAAAGAGGAGAAGGTTTAGGGAACGGAAAGGTGATGGTAGATGAAGCCGATGGTATAAGAAGTACTGACCTACTTACAAGGTGTTGGATAATTAACCCAACTAGGGAGGCATTTGTGGAGATGTGTACTTAAAAAAACTCAAGTTTTTTAAATAGAAGTAAATACCAGTTTTTTTTAGGATGATTGAATACTATAAAAAATATTTGAGAAAAAATAAATCTTAAACGTGCACAACGATAGCGACCATAGCGTAATGCTACCAATATGTAAGAAGTATTCGACATAATAACTGTCGGGCTAATTCTATTAGCAATTGACAGTCGGGCTAATTCTAATAGCAATTTTCGATATTCAACATATTTTGTGCAATGAACAGATAGGGACATCCCTATAAAATCGGATCCGAAGGAAAACCAGCTACATCAGGATGAACTGACAGTTGCATAGAGATTAATCCATGGGAAACACTGGGAAGATACTCGTTCGATCCAAGAACACCCAGCAAAACAGTTCAAGTCGAAGATACTGATCATCATGACCTTAATGAGCCTACCATTACTCAAACGACTCTTAAACTCGTAAATGCCGGCAATATCGTGTCACCTGTTAAATCATACAAATCAGAACTGAAACATCTGCCGTGTGATTGCTTATTAAGAATGGAGATACATCTCGTTTGATAATCTTTTTGTATTAAAAATATTAATGAGATGAGTTTAAGCCTAGCTTAGTCCGTATATTATTCTACTGTTGGTTCGAATATCGGCAATATTAAAACATTCCTAGAATATCGATTATGTTAATTTGCATCTATTGTCAATTTGAAGACCGTCAACTTAAAAATAGGCCTAAAACACCGTTTATGTTAACTTGACAAGGTATTTAACTATATTACCAACTTAATTTACCCAGCTATACCGTGCGCAACGCGCACGGTGACCTTCCTAGTATTTAACAAAGATAAAGTAATATCGAATACAATGACCAAAGTTGTGTATAAGGAAATATTCGAGTACTTGGAATAACAATCGTATCATATATTCCCAATTCTCTATTAAAGTTCAAGTAAGTTATTCTTACCGATCCATTTTACCAAAATTATCGCCACATGTACTTCTCGAATTTAAAAACTACACGCATAAAGAACGCCGTGAATTTCACGGTTATCAAGTAGTTTTTTAAAAAATTCAATTATGGATCTTAAATTTCATATCAAACAGGTAGAAATTATATTTTAATTATAAAATTAATTATTTTTATTTGATTAAATTAAATAATATATTTCAATTTAATTAATTTAGGTTTTATAACATTAGAAAGTATTCTACTAATTAAATATTGTACCAATTAATTTAACAGTAGCCACAGTTTTGACATGTCGAACTGTGGAAGGACCTGGTATTATGGAACACACGTTTTCTTGCTCATTAGCATCTTATGTTACGGTAAATGTTCTGTAACAACCCGGTTTTTCTAATGACTAAATTAACAATAATTAAAGCGGAAGATTAAATTAGTCATAGACATAAAGATAATTCCGGATCGTTAATATAAAAATTGACCAAATGTCAAAATATATCGTTACATAATTCAGAGTTGCGGAAGCGTACATAAATAAAACAATGGGTACTTAAATTATAAGTACTCCTAAAATAAGACTACGGGTTCATTAAACCCTAGTCCATTCCCGAGGTGTCTTCATAATCATTGCTGCTAGCCTCCGCTGCGTTTTAAACAAAAACGCGGCAGTTCAAAGTAATTGAAATAGCGTAAAACGGTAAACATAAATAATAACATTTGCGCATGCACGCACATTTCATAATCAAAGTAATAGTTCAATACGGTAACTGAAATGGAATAGATTACTCATTTTAGAATAAACAGTTCAATCAATTCAATTCAATTCATCTCGAGAATTGGTAACCATTAATCTTTTTAACACATTAACACGTAGTTTAAACAACACGAGTCTAGGTTCCATGACGTCCGGTACACATCAGAGGAAATGTGCTTGCATCTCACACATTTCATAAATGCTCCGTGTTCCAACTCGCTAACCAGAATACAACGTAGGGTACAAAACCATCATTTTGTCCTAGTCCTATGCGGGTCGAATTCGATAAAGATAGCTATACTCATTAATTAACTCCGTAGGGAAGACGCCTAGGCACTACAACAAATGAGCACTTGTGCCACGGTTAAAATCGTGGCACAAGTGTTAAATTTGCGTGGCTACACTACTTTGCCACATAAAAACTGTATGTGGCACAAGTGGCTGTGGCAAAGGATATTGTCACGGGAAAAACTAGATCGTGGCTAATAAAAAAAAATTGCCACGGATACTCATGTTGCTAAAATGCGTGGCAAAAAATTAAATTCCCGTGGCAAACTTTCGACGTAAAATGTAATTTATTTATTTTTTAAAAAACGTTTCAATAGTATTGGCCAATCCCAGTGAATCATTAGTGACTATCAGCAATAGCTATGATAGCGCAATGCTAGCACAACACAATTGTCGATTACACTATTCACACAAGGCACACGTATAAGAGTGAAATATAATAAATTGTGGTTGGTAAGATTCGAACCCCTAACCCCCTGCATGATGAGTTGGTGCACTACCAATTGTGCCACTTCAACTTGTTGTCTAATTTGTGTTTTAATTAAAGTTAAGCTTATTCATTTAAATTAAAGCTTAATTTTCAAATTTAAACTTGTTTTATTCAAACTTTCATTTGAAATTTTAATTTATGAAATATTTATCAAGACGCATTAAATAATCAAAATAATGTTAAATCGAATATTCATAATACTTTTCATAATTTACAATTATTCTCAATTTTGTACACAACAACTTGTAAACCTCAACATAGTTACTTAACTCAATTTTATTAGTCCCTAATTTTTTTATATATCTTATAGATTTTTTTATAATCCAAAATATTTTTTAAAAATAAATTATAATTTATGATAATTTATTTTTCTTAAATATATAAACATAAACCATAAAGTAATAAAACACATTTCTTGAATTTTATTTTTATTTTTTGGGTGTTATGAGATCTTGTACGTTAAATTCTTGTCTTATTTTTTAGTAATATTTTTTACTATGTGTTGCTATGTTATTCTGAATTTAAATAAAATATACTGACTTTAGAGGATACAAAAAAAAAAACTCCAAAATAAATGAAATAATGCTAAACAAACAAAAATGCTCTAATTCTAGAATATTTATATGTTAGTTTAGCGTACTTTTAATTCCTTAATTGTCAATAATTAATTTTCGAGTAATCAAGAAAACCATATTTAAAATCTTTATAAGCGTCGAATCATAGAAACTTTAATTTCTAAAAAACACAAATTTTACTTAGTTACATATACTCAGTTTACTCCACTGATAAGTAAAAATTAATTTTACTAAAAAACATTAAAGAAAATCTCACAACGTATGCATTAAAATGTGGTTATTTTTATTTTTGTAATAAATTTTAACAATGTTGGTTAGTCTGTCTATTTTTTAATAGAGTTTAAATATACATTTTGAACATATTTAACTTTTAGTTTATATAAACATTCTATTTTGACACGTTTCTCATAACTAGATTCTTAGTACTTTTAAAACACAATTTCTTGATTAAAAATATTAATATTAAAAAAAATAAAAATGCGTGAACTATTAATTTATCACAAGTGTGCCCCAATTATGTTTAAGAAAAAACTTGTCACAGTATAAACTTAGTTTTGCCTAAACATAGTTTTTGTCACAGGTATAATTCGTGGCTTAAGAAATATTATAGCCATGAGGCTGACATAATTTGTGGCAAAAATTGATTATTGCCACAACTATGACAAAATATGTGGCAAAAGTGAATTATTGCCACGATAGTGGCAAAATTTATGGCAAAAGTGAATTTTTGCCACGGAAAAACTTTTCCCGTGGCAAACTTTTTAGGTGATTATGGTAAATTCATTTTTCCCGTGGCAAGACAAAAACTTGCCACAACTTATCAATTCCCGTGACATAATTTGTGGCTCAAGTACTTAATTGTTGCAGTGAGGATTCACAGTTTTTATATGACTGCTACTCCCTTCACCGGTACATGGATTTATTGATACGACCTTGCTAATAATTCACGGTGACTCTAATAGAAGACTGACTGATCGGGTCTATCTTAATATTTGTACAAATACCCCCTGGTGGCGGTAATTACTCCGCCTACGGGGATGATAACTTCTAAAAGATACGTCTATGCTTAGACGGTATCGGATGTCTTTATACTTGCCAGTGGCACAAGCTTCCCATACGAGCGATCATGTCCCAAGCATTCTCCATACAATCTTGAACCCGTATATTTAGGTTATCTACCTAGATACAATTCAATTCATGAATATAAATAAATATAAAAAGGGCTCCTTTTTATGGAGTATAACTTATTCCCCATTTGGAACATGATAACATTATTCCCCATTTGGAATATATAACATCGTTATAGTAGGAGTCTACCGAACACATCCCGATAACTTTACGGAATAGATCTCGGGTAATGGACTTCACCGGATCGTAACCTCGGGTAATGGACTTCACCGGATAGTAACCTCGGGTAATGGACTTCACCGGATAGTAACCTCGCCTAAGAACCGGTATGTGAACTGACTCCTCTCACTTATCTTATGTATTAAACTTCAAAGGTTAAAAAGTCCTACTAGACTTTAATTTAACTGAAAGTGAGATATCGATATAATACTTATAAAATTTCCTGAAGTGAATTTTATAAAAGACGGTTCATGAGTAAAAACTCGTATAGAACACAATAGTGCTAGTAACGTATAATATAGTAACGGTAACATATAGTAACATATAAACAAATATGTAGAGATAGTAATATATAAATCATATTGATAGTTCAATAACTTTAAATAATCACGTATCATAGAATAAAACAATAACACGTTGAAAAGCTTTTAAAGTTTAGTAGCTTTTACGCTACCTTAGCGTGCTAAAATCTACTCTACTGATATCCGAGCTCTAGTACTGCTCCTCCTCGTCCGGCTCGTCTTCTTCAAGGTACCGAATAAGAATGAACAAGTGAAAATAGATTGAGTGGAAAGCTAAGGAGCTAGAATCAGATAAGTATCTATGAGAGTAAGATGTTTTATAAATGAGTCGGTTTTGAATTAATAAAATAAAGTCGTAGAGTTTGTTTTAAATAAAACCTCGAATTAAAATATGTAAAACTAAAATGGATAATTCGAGTTTAGAAAAGTTCGATAACATATAATTAAAATGATATGGTTTGAACTTTGTTAAGTTCGTTTTAGAATAAGTCTATAATTGTATACTTAAAATAAACCCGATTTAAAATCGTTAAGTTTATTTTAGATAGAGTGACGATTATACAATTAGAATAAACTCTGTTTTAAAAACGTTAGGTTCTTTTTAGAATAAGTGATAAGTTAAGTACGATAATTAAATAGGTATTTTAATTCAAGTAGCTCATAAACTAATATGCCAGTGGTACTTCAAGAAGCGGTACTGGATAGTTTAAATGAGGGGTTATGATAATTATAATAGGTATTTTAATTCAAGTAGCTCATAAACTAATATGCCAGTGGTACTTCAAGAAGCGGTACTGGATAGTTTAAATGAGGGGTTATGATAATTATAATAGGTATTTTAATTCAAGTAGCTCATAAACTAATATGCCAGTGGTACTTCAAGAAGCGGTACTGGATAGTTTAAA
>JAUEKU010181188.1:0-10339 GCA_032274805.1 Gypsophila paniculata | reverse complement strand
TTGAGCAAATAAAGTACGGTTGAAATTCTTTATTATTTTTTTTCCTAAACTTAATTTGGGTGAAGAGTTTGCAGTCGCAAGATAAAATAGCGACAATTTTGAAAATTAGATTGTAATATGACCAATCACAAATTTGTCACCATCAACATAGTCGCTAGTATTAATGTGTGCATTTTTTTATGACTAGATCGAATTGGCAATTGACCTATGTCGGATCGGGTGAAACTTCATCCGCATCCATCCACCACATAAAAAATTTCATCCGTCATCCATCCATCCATCATCTGTGGATGAAACGGGTGGATCGGGTGATAAACGGGTAATGAGTTAATATGTATATACAAGAATAAACATATTTATATAAAATTTATGATAATATAAATTATTATTTCTTGTATATATTCAAACAAAAAGTTACGAGATTTTCAAATTTTTGGGTGAAAAAATATAATACTTTGGGTGACGGATGGATGACGGGTTGGATTTAGCTAGCTTCATGCGTCATCCATCATCCATTTATATCGGGTTTTCGTCCATCCATTTAAATTATATGACACAGTCTAACGATAATTTTATTGTGACATCTCTCGCAAAGATGCTTAGTAGTCATTATTTCTTATTTCAAATTTTTATTTATTTTTTATGATAAAACCAGTTTGTCTTATACCCCCTCGCTCCATTCATCTCAATTCACCCCATTATCATTTGCACACTATTCATCTAGATAGTTTAAGAATAAATATAGTCACGTGGGATCTTGTTTGATTTGTCTTTACGAGTACATTATTAATATTTAATTTTTATATTTTTTATATTACGAAATAATAGATATAAATGTTGCAATATACGTCTCGACAAGTATAAAAAAAGTAAATGTAGTAAGCCTAAATGAATGAAGGTAGTATATGATTTATGCATATGCAGTATTCTTCAATCACTTTGACTGAAAATTGGGCCAAATTGTTTGATGTACAATGCAGTTTATAAAATGCATTGTGCGATCAAGAATATCGTAGAAAAGGCCTACTCAATAACTCAATTGAGCTCGTTCCTAGCTAGCTACAATAAAATTACGGAGAAGCTTCAAAAATACATAACATTGAAAGGTTTTTACGTCGGGTATCTAGGCGGTATAATAATTTTGGAGCCTCTTACTCCGAAATCGAAATTGAGGCCATTAAACCACTCTCTCTGTTCCAGTCATTTGTTTATCTTTAGTTTTGGCACAAAGACCAAATAAGAAGGTGATGACCAATCATTTGATGACAAGTGGACAATAAGGGGGAAAAGATTCAAAATTATTCAATGAATGATATCCTAAAATAGAAAGGTAAACAAATGAATGATACACCCGAAAATAGAATAGGTTTACAAATGACTGGAACGGAAGGAGTATTATTTTTAATATACGAGTAATAGTCAACTAACTAAAACAAATGTGGACGTAAATTTAAATCACATAATTTTCACTTACTTATATACGGATTAGAGTATTTCATTATTACTGGATACCAGTTAGTTTTAGGTACGCAAAAATTAAATACTCCCTACATTCCACTATGATGTTCCCACTTTCCTAAAATGGAAATTCCACTATCTTGTTCTCATTCTATTTTTGTCAATTTTCAACCAATCTCATCCACATAATCTACTTCATGAATTTACCTTTTTGTTTTTCCTTCAATTTCATTCACACAATCCACTTTCCTTATTCCATGTGTCATTTACAAATAGGAACATCAATGTGGAATGGAGAGAGTAATTCTATTGGAAAATTTAGACAAAAATTAGTATTATACATCAGATGTATTACCTCACATTTTAAATTTTTGAGTTTTATTTTAAAATTTTGAGAATTTTTATAAGACTTTTATAAAATTCAGAAACTTTGCAAAAATACTCAATAATTATAATACAAAACTCAAAAACGTGAAACATGATGTAGTGTATCAGATGTATAATCCTCATATTGTAGTTTAGTAGACCATAACCTACGATAAAGTAAAAGAATATGGTTCCGTCCATGGCAACTTGAGTCGATTCAAGTTGAAGGCTAAGTTTCACTTAAGCCTTTTGAATCTGCGATCAAAAATCACTTCAACTAATTTCTAGAATACAAGAGTTCAGTTTCATTTCGCCACTTCTACATAACAAAAATCATATTTTACAAAATAAAAAGAAAAAACAATCTTTTACAATAATTTGTAAACAATCATTTTTTTTTTCTAACTACCTATTTAATACGGAATCACCTTTACATATTCTCAATCATACAATTTAAGAATCAAACGCCCTTTTTCACACGACTTACGTTCAAAGTGAATGAATATGACAGTTATAGCATAAACAACCACACATCACCAATCCCACATCATCCATCGACTCCTTAAATCGTCTTCTTAACCTTTTTGTCCTCAATCACCATGGTTTCCAGGTGTTTCAACCTCCACCTCCAGCTTCCTCCCCAATCTCACACTCCCCTCAACATAAAACTCAAACCACTTCAACAGCTCAGCTGCCGAACCACCACACCGACGACAATCCGAAACCACTTACACCTTCACTCTGCCACGCTCGGTCGAAGATGTACCATTGTCCATTCAATGGCATCAAACAACCCCGAAACAAGTCCCCAGGAACATAACTTCAACTCAGACTCAGACCCGACACTTACAAATGATGATCTTAAGCCAACAACCCAAAGTCAACGCACATTTTCAGGGTATGAAATGGCCAGCCTTTGGATAGGACTAGTAGTGGGAGTCCCATCATATTACTTAGCTGGCAGCCTCGCCGACCTCGGGATGGCGTGGTGGCAAGGCATTGCCACTGTGGTGGCAGCCAACCTGATCCTGCTGGTCCCACTAATTCTCACAGGGGAACCCGGCTCTCGATATGGAATCTCATTTCCGGTGCTAGCAAGATCATCATTTGGCATCAAAGGTGCACATGTGCCCACCCTTCTGAGAGCATTAGTAGGGTGTGGTTGGTACGGTATCGAAACATGGATTGGTGGAGAAGCAATCTATCTATTGTTACCCAACTCAGTTAAACAGTCAACAATGTCACAAGTTATACCTTGGTTAGGAACTTCTGCAATCGAATTCGGTTGTTTCATAGTTTTCTGGATTGCTCAGTTGGCCATTGTTTGGAATGGAATGGAAGGGATTCGAGAACTCGAGAGATACTCAGCTCCGATTTTGATAGTTTTAACATCTAGTCTTCTTGTATGGGCATATGTTAACTCAGGTGGCTTAGGTCATATGCTTTCAATGAAGTCGAAGCTCTCGGCATCTCAGTTTTGGTCGCTTTTCTTCCCTTCTCTCACAGCAAATATAAGCTTCTGGGCACCTCTTGCACTAAACATCCCTGATTTTACAAGGTATGCCAAGACCCAAAAGGATCAGATTATCGGTCAGTCAGGGCTACCAATCTTTATGGGTTTATTTACCTTTGTCGGGCTGGCTGTGACTTCTTCGACCACCGTTATCTTCGGACGGGTAATTTCAAGCCCAATCGAGCTACTTGGGGAAATTGGTGGGGTTGCCACGATGATCATGGCAATTACTGGAATCAGCCTCGCCACCATCACCACCAACATTGCCGCCAACGTTGTTGCACCTGCAAACGCACTGGTCAATCTTAGTCCGTCAAAATTTACATTCAGAAAGGGAGCGCTTCTGACAGCATTACTAGGCATAGTCTTTCAACCATGGAGATTACTCAAATCAAGTGAGAGTTTCGTGTACACTTGGCTTGTCGGTTACTCTGCATTGTTAGGTCCCATAGGAGGAATATTGCTGGCAGATTACTATCTCATCCAGAAAACGAAGCTTGACGTTAGGGATTTATATACATCAAGTCGAAACGGAAAATACTACTATACAGGGGGTTATAACTTGGCTGCTATGGTGGCTTTGGTCGTCGGAATTTTGCCAGTAATGCCGGGGTTGTTACAGAAAGTTGGGATCTTAGGCTACGTCCCCGAGTTATTCATTACAATTTACAACAATGCTTGGTTCATTAGTTTCTTTTCTGCAGGCATTCTCTATTGGGGTCTATCAAGTTCGAAAGGGGTTGACAAAGATCCTAAAACAACAGATCCACTTTTACCTGTACCAGGCATATAGCAGCGATGCAACACATGGGTTATGCCACAGTTTGAAACAGATACACGTTTACACAGCACTTTTTCTGGTGTACATTGATGTCTTAAATTTGTGAATTTGTACGTAATTACAGCATATATGTAAATTACACATCTCATTGAATTAATGAGCAGGTGATATTTTTATTTTTTTTTTTAAATGTGATCTTATGACGCTCAGCAAAATGTCCAAATATCCAATTCGATCTTAAATCTCACCCCGGATTCAAATTCCAGAATTCTTGAAATATAATTGTTCAATTAGATGATTTAATGTGTGACAAGAAGCTAAAAATGCACAAATTACCCAACAGATATAATTTGTAGCAAAAAGTGGTTCATAATAATTCAATTAGACTTTAAAAGAGCAGGGATGGAAAAAAAGGATGACGGATTGAAAAATTTTCAAAGTAATGACGAAATATAGATATATATGTACCTGATCCACAATATTTTGAAAATCCGGAAAATTGCTGGCAGATTACTTTCTCATCCAGAAAATTTTCAAAGGGGTCTGATACAAGAAATTTTGAGTTTTGATATCCGATACGAAATTAACAGTTTGGATCGGATATTTGATTCATGCTCCACTATAATCAGTTACAGAGGCATTAGTATGCTTCCTGTTCTTGCTTAGATTACCTAGTGGCTTTATCGTTATTGGCAGTACTTCTGCAATTCCCTGGTTGTGCTCCGCTGTAAGCACATGAAAACAAGTCCTTGAGAGGAATCAAAAATTGGAGTGCCACAAAAATGATGAAAGTCAAGTATGGATATATTAGTCGATGTAAAACACCTCGAGTAATGGGAGTCATACATGTATCAAACAAGCTGTACAATCATACCCACCTGCAAGTCTGCAACCATAACTGAGTCCGAAAAGTAGATGTTAAGGGTTTTTTATACACACAAGGCTCGAGGATGAGTTCTACACCGATCCTTCACAAAGAGACGGTGGATGGATGAAAAGATCTCCTTGAAATGAGCTAATGACAATTGTTCTATTCAAACCATGCGTACACCAGTATATGCAATGAATTACACTCTACTCTAACTCCTCGAGTCCTCAGCCACTAATTCCATCCTCATCTGCACTTATGAAATTCGAACCTTGAAAGAACTTCAGTGTTCCAAATTTTGGTGCACCTATGGAATGGCTCAACTTGAGACAGTTTTCTAATCGCAACTACTACTCTACATGAGCCTTTTTTATCACTTCTTGGAATAATTGTTACGCTTGTAAACTCCAAATTTAAGTTACCAATCTATGTCAATCAAAAGCATATTAGCTACCCTTTTTCCTTATCTTAGGAGCTTTTATAGCAAGTCCATCAAATTGATACAGAAAATGTTGGGAGGCATTTAGACCATCCACAATAGTGATACACCAAAGCTCATCCCACTCCTCATCCCACCCTCTTTCATCATCGACCCCACTTAACCTCATCCAACTCAAAAAAAAAAAACCACAACCATGGTGCACCATCTTTCACCTCATCCCAACTTTTCATCCAAAAAAAATTTCACCCAAAAATAAATTTTCATCCAAAAAAACATTTCATGTGGGAAAAAAACACTCAACTACAACTCACTTTTCACCTCACTCAAACAACATTCACAACAAAACTCACTCCACTAAAACACACACCTCACCATTGTGCAAATTATGAGGACACTCTCTTTCTCCAAAAACCCCTATGAGGTGTATAACCTCACCATTGTAGATGGTCTTACAACTTAAAAGTACTTGCAAGCTTTGTTCCGATAAAACTTAAATTGTAGTGCTAAATTAAATAAGAAGCATGATAAGATATCTAAATAGTATTATGATAAGCTAAATAAAGTCTTGGTCCAAATTAGTAAATAAAGTTGTGCTTAAGGTTGTAATATCTAGATATTTAGTTTGTCCAATTCACTTACATTTTATAAGTAGGGAGAACACTTGAATATTTTACAAGGATAAGAGCAATAGCAATGGATGAAATTTATATAAAGTTCTTCATGTGTCAAGTCATTTTTTATTAATCTTAAAGTTTACGAACTTTTTGCTACAATAAAAGAACTTTAAATTTGTTCTTAATTAGGACCCACAAATAATTTTTTTTTTGTCTCTATCAATTTATTTTACTTTTTTGGAAAAAGGTAAAAACTTGGTTCTTAAATAACAACTTAATTCTTATTTTCACAAACCCAATGCAACTCACAATGGAAAAACATTATTTTTAAAGTTCTTATGGACAAACTCAAGAATAAGAATTACCATTGCACATGCCCTTATGTCCCAGTGAATTTTTAACGTTTCAGTTTTGATAAAAAAAAATGCAAGAAATGAAGGAGCATAAAAACAAATATAAAGTAAATTAATACACAAAAGGCATTATAACATGCTCACTTATATGTGTATATTATATTAAAGTTGTATATTCTATAAATATATAAGGATTAATTCATATATAAACCCTCAAATATCAAACGTTAACAATAACAATTGACTGGGACGGACGTAGTATTACAAGAGGAAGGATTACAAGAGAAAATTATGAGAGGAAATGCTTACGAGGTAGCTTGGTTATGACAAATGTCAAGTACCTCTATTTATAGTACAAAGGCTTAGGAAATGGACAAACTAAGTATCTAGATATTACAACCCTAACCACAACTTTATTTACTAATTTGGAAAACAACTTTATTTAGTTTATCATAATACTATTTAGATGTCTCATCATGCTTCTTATTTAATTTAGCACCACAATTTATATATACTCTTTTTAAGATTACGAACACATAGTAAGTACAACCACAAATGAGGTTTAACAGAATCAAGATAAGATTATATATAAGTGAATATAGATAAATAGGGAGAACACTTGAATATTTTACAAGGAGAACTTATATTACAAGACGAAAGAATACAAGAGAGGATTATGAGAGGAAATGCTTAGGAGCTTGGTTATGACAAGTGCCAAGTACCTCCATCCTAACCACAAATGCAAAAGTGAAGGGAAGAGAAGGGAAGGGCGGAGGCAAAAAGGGGAAAAAGGAAAGTTTCCATCCAAATATTTACTACGTTGGAAGTCTTTTGATTTGGCGTGTACAAGGGAAGATGAATCCTTCCATTGCCCTTCTCTTTGTTATACCCTTTCAACTTATTATCGAGACAAGGGACATTACATGACTTACATCCCTTCCTTTCCCTCAAAATCTCTCCATCCAAACAAGGGGCTAGCAGGCAGATACGGAACCCACTATTGCAACTACAGGAAGAACACGACCATACCAGCCCGTCTCCACAACCTAGCCGTAAACAACCCTATAGTAACCAACAGATTCTTCAGTTCCACCTGATTTCACCTCTTCCTATAATTTTGTCCATGGAGACCAACACAGAGCCATCTCTCTGTAACAAAGAGGTCGAGTATAATAATCTTCATCATTTAAGAAGTCCTCTAAAGCGCCCTTAAGCATGACGAGATGGAGCTTTACCTGGTTGCATCCGGGCTGATATAGTGGCGCCCATTCTAATATCACGTGAGTGAAGAGGAGTAATGCCGCTTGTAAAGCTCTCAAACCGAGCATACCTCTGCCGCGGGAACAGGAAGCGAGAATTCACTTGTCCCCTTCGACACTATCCACAAGACAGGAATGCGTAGTACCCTTATACTAGATATACAGTCACCTGATTCACAATACATCAATCGTCCCTTTAACTACATACTAATAGTCATGTGAGAGCATCTCACAATGTGAGACAGAACAAATCAAATGAAACCTATTGAAAAATCAAAAATAACTACCCTTCATGTGATAGGTCTCACAATAAACTTATTGTGAGACCATCTCACATGAGAGTTTAAGTCATATTTACTGGAGAATACCATGAGTCCAGACATTGGAGCATACCATCAGTTTTTAGCGACTTGATTATGTGTTGGTCACAAGCTGGTTATTTTATTTGGATATCACTATATTTGCCTAGATGCAGAGTTCACCAGTAAAAAATGCCCAGGTAGGTACAGCAAATATCAATCAAAATTAAACCGTAATGGCTAAATATCAATAATTTTGAATCGACAATAACATATAACTAAATATAGCTGCCGTAAGTTATAATGACGCTGCATATCCGAATTTCTCTGACTTCTTAATACCTGTACGCAGCCACTCCTGTGACACAAGAATTTCTTCACTAGAGAAATATTTTCAAGAACCAAGACAAGTGCTACACATTCCACTTATCTTCGAGAATCTAACATGTCCCTCATTTTGAACTTGTAAAAAAATGAATACAATTAACTTCAAATCTCAAGGAAGAAAATAGCAGGACGCTACTTAACGGAGTCGACCACTATGCCTAGTGTTGTAACCAAGACTTGCAAAGGATGGACTATTTTGCAAGGTAAAAAGCATCTGACAAAAATGCATGTTGAAGTGTTGGATTCCCTTATTCTATGTAGAAACCTCATTTGGCTTAAAATGTAATCTGTCGTATTCACGTGAAGTATCCATGTCCCAGTTTCAGGCGCTGAAAATGGGTTTAGTGAGTAACATGAAGACTTAAGAGTAAGAAAGTTCCTAATCAGACCTCCACGACCGTAACAATCAAAAAAAATAATGAAAACAAATGACGCAGTCACACATTCACGCACATAATGCAAACGAGATATTCATACCCAACTAATATTCCAAGTAATTAATATTACTTGTAGCAAAGCTACAAAACATTATGAAAACCTGAAACAGGAGTATACTTTACCTTACACAAAGCTTACAGCAACGCAATTGCAAACCTTATCCACAGGCTGAAACTATAAATGAGGATAGAAACCTGACAGTAGGACGGAAAAATGTTAGTAAAACTATTGCTAGTACTTGCAACCGGGCGTGAAATAATTGAATTCCTTACCTACTAATCGATTCATAAATTTAGCCAGAGAGCTAATACATTCATGAAAGTGTTGGAACATTCATCAAGGTGAATACATACATTGCGATGTACATAAATTTAGATGGTTCATCAAAATTATACGGAGTAATAGTTTTACTTTTCAAAGGATATGTTAAGAAAATATCATGGAGATGAGCTATGTTTGTATTGTAAGGCAATGCACAGTTTACAATACACAAATAGCAAAAACAATGAGTTTTAGAAGAATATTCTACTCCGTACATGTGAATATTAAGGAAATGAAGGTTTTTCACTTAAATTTATTTACAAGGTTTACTGTACGGATCTCAAAGTACTTATGACCTTCTCATTTGCCTAAATTTACCTTGCAAAACACAACTGTGATGAGCTTTCATACATTATATTTCAAACTACTTTTTATTGAAAAGCTGTCATTATTAAAGTCTTGTAAACTATAGCTGAAAATCTCATCTTTTCTCTTAGTTCGTAAAGCTAGTTTTTTTTGTCCCAATCAATAGTTTTCGGTAATTCTTTTGATAAGACCGGTCCAAATAAACTTTCATTTTGCGACCTTTAGCAAATCCTATCTTCCATCCATATGGCATAATCTACCATTTCTTGCCTAATTGAAATTTAATCCCATTGTCTCTCGATTTGGCACCCATGGCAAGGGTCCTTATTTTTATCTCTTTTCTTCACAAAGAAGTTTTACCTATTCATTTGCTTAGGAGTATTTAGCAAAACACGATTAACTAAACATCTAATCTTCTCTTAGTTCTGATAAGGCGAGTGGCGTACTGAGACAATGAGGTCCTAAGGCAATAAGGCGCAAAGTGTGCATCATTTGGACTCAAGGTGCATTGATTTTTCAAACGAACATGCATATTTTAATCAAATTTCGTGCAAAAGTAGCCCTTTTTTTTTGTTTAGAAGAGAGCTAACATGTATTTGTAAGTGATAGAGAGGAGAAGAAAAGGGTAAAGTAAAACAATCTAGAAAAAAAATATGGAATTGCATAGTCATGCACCTTGTGTGGGTCTCATCTGCCTTAGGTGCGCCATTTGTATTCCATACGCCTCAAGCTAATGCCATTTGGCCGATGCCTAGTGTAACGATCCGTACACTTCGACCCTTTAGATTTTACATTTCCTTATCTTAGTTTGTAATGTTAGGAACTTTTGTAACTCCTACTCCAAGTTATCTTCATATGTGTTGAAGCTTGGCTCGGGATTTTAACGTTTTCTTAGTTTTCTAGGCTTTTTAGAAAGTAATCGCTATTCTACACA
>JAUEKU010181177.1:0-10341 GCA_032274805.1 Gypsophila paniculata | reverse complement strand
CCAAATCATTAAGTAATAATTCATCAGAAATCATTAGCCATAATTCAATGCCATTATCCTCCGATTCATCCTCACCCTCGTCGTCTGTGTCGCCATGCAGCGACAAGACGACGAGGGGGAATGAGACGGAGTCGCCCTCGAATAATAACGAGGGCGGCTCGTCCCCAACGACAGCGTTGTACATGGCTAGTATGGTCATGTGTCATGGTGCAAGGTATGGGTGTTTGCCATGTTTTAGGTCAAAAAAGCAAAAGAAAAAGTTTGAGAAAAGTGGTGGTGGGAGTAATTTTGGTGTGCATGGGAGGAATGCAAGTGCTGGGATTAGAGAAGAAAAAGTTAAGGAAGCTATTGAGTTTTGCAAGAAATCTATGGATTCTCATCCTAATTTATTGAGTTAATTAATTGGTCCCTTGTTCAGACTCGGTTGTAAGTGTTGGACACATTATATGTTGGAGTCTCGTCATGTTGGACATATTCTATTTGGTACTAAATGGTTTCATGAGTTTAGTCTATGATGAAATGTTAACAGTTAAATATTAGACACGAGACACAACTTCAAAGTGAGGTGTCGAATTGACCTAGTTTAGTTGTAGGTTTCTAGATTTTTTTTTTTTTTTTTTTTTGGTAAGAGATAGACAGTTAATGTGACGTTTCTTCCTTTGTATACGAGGATTGCAGGACTTCTATTTATTTTTAAAGTTGTTATTACAATTGATGTATTTGTTGATTTAATCTATCACTAATTTGAGTGACTTCTATTTATTTTTATTTTTTTTACTTAATTCTAATTCAATTTAATTTTAGTAAGTTCAAAAGAATAAGATCTTAGCTTGCTCTACTTGATCTGATGCCGATCATGGACGTGTAACATATCACGGCTTTGTCACGTGAATGTAGAAAGGTATTTACAATGGAGTTCATATTTTTGGGATGAATTAGAAATGAATTGACAAAATAAATTGGATCAATAAATGAGATATTAGTTACGATAAAACATACTCGTATCATCTTGCTTTAATTAATGCACAAAGTTGAAACATCTTATCTCAAATAAAAGGCATTAATCCATAAAATAACCTTATACTCGTTATCATTAGGGAATCTTTAAACATCATTAACACATTCTTTAATCACACAAATACACACGTTTCTAATTTCTACATCAAATCAAATAATATAATAAATCCATTCTTTTCACTAAAAAATTTCACAAAATGGCTCCATTAATCAAAGAGCATCATTACCAAAACCCCACCAATAACAGCAACTTACAAAATGCCAAAAAAGTCAAACATAAAAGAGTCCTCAATTATAACATCACGTAGTACTACTACTACTAGTACATGTACAAGATTTATAGTCATCATGTTATTGTTAAATCACGTTACCTCTAATGGTACCCAAGTCGATGTCAATTTGTCGTGCCCCGCCCCGTCGAGGCCAGGACTCAATTGTCGGCCGGTCATCGGAATATTGACGCACCCTCGTCGTGGCTACAATGGTTCATACATAGGGGGCTCCTATGTTAGGTTTGTTGAGTCGGGTGGTGCTAGGGTCATTCCTTTGATCTATGATGAGCCTTGGAGTGTCTTATCTCATGTAAGTTGACTTCTACTATTTGCCTTTTATGAATTTTGGATTTTGGATTCAGTCGAACAACTTTTTTGTAAAACCGTTGTACGAGTATATTTCTGATATTGGATTATATGATACTAAAATTGTAATAAGCATTGTAATCATTACATGTAATCATAATCAACTTAGCTTGTCATACTTATAGAATAGTCTCATGTAAAAATTTTGGTATTTATAGTTAACCTTAATTTTTAACGTGCTGAAAACAAATTTATTATTATGCTATATTTTTTAAACGAATTAATATCCATTTCTAACTACAGAGTATAACTTATACCAACACAAAGTTGTTATACTCCCTCTAATTTACACGGAACTAATAATTTGACCTATTATAGTCAATAGTCATATTAGTCAAATAAATTTAACTTTTTAATAACTCGAATACAACCATTTAAAAATATTTTTTTCGGACTTAATTTCAATTCATTTACTTCAGTTCAATTTTTCCTAATATAATTTTATTTTTTACTTCAATTCGGTTTGATTCAACTACCCTAAATCTTTTAAAAATATGACCCAATATGTATTCACACGTCCACTCATGGGCAGAGGCCTATGGACTAACATAGCTTCGTAAAATTGTGGTACAGAAACTAGATTTGGTGAATGGAGTGCTTTTTACGGGCGGGACGCTTCAAGAAGGACCTTACGTTGACGTTCTACGAAAAGTATTTCGGGTATATATATCTTCGAGACTTCGAGTTGTTTATTTTTTTGATTCATCTATATTTTTACGTATATATTTTTTTGTACGAGGACAATTTTTTTAACGGACCACTGGGCTTGGCCCATTTTCTTAACCCAAACTTTTCCCAATTTCGTCAAATCCTCCTCAATTCCTCAAATCTTGACGGAACCCACCAATTCGGATTAGAGTTAAACAATTCTAACCTTGATCGGACCCATTCGAGTAATTAGTTTATATTTATGTAGTTTCTTGTAAGCTTTGCTAATATATTTTTCTTGTAATTTTCACAATTTCTCATTTAAGACTGATATATTTTATGTTTAATTGCTAAACAACAAACGTTTCGCAGAAAGTGATAGAGAAGAATGATGGTGGGGAATACTTTCCTTGTCATGCCATATGCATTGGGTTTGAACATCTACTCAAAATTATTAGCAAGGTTCGCACTTTTACGCTTTCATTTGGCTAATCCTATTTCGGTGAATTGTTATTTAACTAGTTTAGCTCCCGTACAAAAATGCACGTTTTTTTTATAGCTAATATATTTTTAATTGAAATACAAATAACAAATTTATTATATTTAGACATAAGGTTAAATGAAGACTATTCGACAAAAATATTTTAAATGTATAGTTGTTATATATAGATAATATATTTTTAATTAAAATGCAAATAATAAATCACCATGCAATCCTCTTATATCAACAAAAATAATAATTATGTAACAATAAAGTCACTTTGAAAAGTATGTGAAGTGCATGAATTTTATACTTTTAAAAAGTTTATTTGTAATAGTTAATCAAAATATACTAGTGTCAAACCCGTGAAAAATCACGGAAAAAAAAGATAGTACATTTGATGTACTACTCAAATACTTATTTTTCGGAGTATTAATACAAAGTTTCTGAGTATTTCTGTGAATAGTAACACTTAGATTCTTTAAAAAAAACCTCAAATTCTTTATTAAAAAATTCAAAAACTTATATTATGATGTAATTACATCAGATGTATGATCCACGTATTGAAAATCACGGAGTTTGATTTTCAAACTATATATATCCGAAAATGTTGACAATTTAAATTGATATTTAAATGGTACTACACAATATGAACATAATATTAAATTTAGAAATTCATCAATCTCTAGTATATCAAATTAATAGTATGTCAAGTACATTTCATAAAATATGATTTCAATAAATTGGTACTTATATGTTAGAAAAAGAAAAGAAAATCAACAAATGTGGACTATAATATTTAAACTGTCGAAAAGAGAAAATTTACAAAAACTTGCTTATGGTGAAAAATGATAGAAAATCTACATAAATCTATAACATTCGCAAATTTTATAAAATGCAAAATAGCTCCAAAATTATTATAAAAATAGTAATTAGGTCAAATTTTATTAAAAAAAAAAGATGCCTTTAGCGTAATATGGTAGTTTTCTCCCATGCATGAGTTTGAGGGTGGTGGATTATTTAGTACCCGAGGAAAGTTATAGCCTATAGGTGTTTTTTTTCCCCTAAAACTACCACTTAATCATCATATTTTTTCATTTATTTTCTAAAATTTAATATGGTTGTAACACATAAACGAAATTGATATGGTGTTGACACGTAGGCGAAATGAATATGGTGCAGCCACATCGGCATCTATGCATTGAATTAATATATAGATAGATAGATAGATTTATATTTGATTAAGTGAATATAAAAAAGTACGGAGAACTTTTTTAGTAATTGTAGAGGCTATAAACATGAATAAAAATAATAGAATAAAAATTAATTTTACATATTTTTTATAAAAATTTGAAAGAAACTGAAAAAAAAAATTAATTAGTATGATAGAATATTTGGTTGAAGTTTAAAATAGTTACATAAAAAATATTAGGGGAATATAAAAATAAATTATTACCTAAAATATAGTAAATGGTGTTTTGGAGGAAAAAATTAAAGGAGAATGCGACATGTTGAAGAGATGAGAGAAATTGTGTTTTACTATATAGGAAGATTTTATAATCCCCGTCATATAAAAAGCAAGTAAAGAAATATAAATAATATGGAGTATAGAGTAATTGATCAAGCGAAATATATAAGGGAAATTTAACAGGAATAAAACATCCTATAAGTGGTCTTTCATAAATAAATCATCCTTTATTTAATCGCACAATAAACCCAACTATAACTATAATCTTCCGTAAATAGACTCACCTTATTTTTACCTTTTGATGACCTGTAATATCAGGTCACCTTCTTCTTCCTCCCATTTAATTTCATCACTTTCCCTTTAAAGCATCATTTTCATGTCTACCACCACCTCCGACCTACGACCACCACCACCTTTGAAACTCTCTCAACCACCACTCACTCCCTTTATTTCACAATTCCACCGGTTATTCATAAAAGTGCGGACATTAACATTAAAACCAAGCGAGGAATTCAACAAAAACACTCAAATACACATCAACGGGTGCTAACAAATTCGTTCACGAACATTGGAGGCTCCAAGTATAAATTTGTGGAGTAATTCTGTTGTTACCTTCAATGATTCTTTGGCCCTACTCAGTTGGTAGACTATTCTGGTTTGTTTCAAGTGCTAACTTTTGGGACGCTAATTATTGACGACATGGCTAAATTTGGTTTTTTGTGCAATTAGATTTTACCTGGACAATTAGAGACTTCCTCCTAATGATTTATGTCGTTCGTTGCGATTCAAATTAATCTGCAACTCGTTTATTGTTTAATAATCTTGGCAGCAACACTATTCTGTTATGTTCTACAGGCCAATGCATCGCGTTTATATTAGCTTGGTGTTCATTTACCTTCTTTAGTTAGAAAAATTGACATGGAAATAAAGGGAGGGAGTGGTGGTTGAAAAAGTGATCAAAGGTGGTGGTGGTCAGAGGTCGGAGATGGTGGTAGACATGAAAATGGTGCTTTAAAGGAAAATTGATAAAATTAAAAGGGGAGGAGGAAGAAGGTGACCTGATATTACAGGTCACCAAAAGGTAAAAATGAGTTGAGTCTATTTACGAAAGATTATAGTTACAGTTGGGTTTATTGTGGGATTAAATAAAGGATGATTTATTTATGGAAGACCACCCATATGATTGTTTATTCCTGTTAAATATCCCAATATATAATGCTTTATCTTTGGGTTGGAGTGACATCAATTACGTGTATACCATTGAACGTGTCTAATGTATTCATTGAAACTTTCTATCGATATGATTTTAACTAGTATTATTTTATGATAATTTTACTTCTAATAAACTCAAAGAGCAGGGTTTTTTATAAAGTTTAAAACCTTATGCGTTAATTATCAACTTTGTCTTTTGATAAAGATGGTTAAGTCGATTAGACCATCTATCGATATGATCTATTTAACCCTATTAATTTAAATTTAATCTCAACTCATTTCGTTAATTCGATCCAATATCTTTAATAAGGCTAAACATAATTGCCCTTCTTTTATGATCGTAGGATGATGGTATTTTGGAGAGCACTGATGCCAGAAATATGAAAGCATCTCTCAAGTTTGTGGACGGTGTAGACAATTCTAATTCAGTTTTCGGGAGGTAATAAATTAATTAGTAACGTGTTACTCGCTCTATCTCATTTTTATTATTCTCTTCTAATTTAGCGATTAACTTTGGTCTTCGATTACACTAAACATATGTCAATGTACAATTTCAAATTTATAAGTGGCCAAAGCTAAAAAGTCAATCGAAAAAGAACTACTCCGTATATAATTAATAATTACGATGGAGATAGTATTTAACTAGGGAAAGTATGCTAACGAGTAACGACCACGGTTAGGTTGGACCATTGATTCAATCTTCTAGACTAAAACCGATATTTAATACCATGACTACAACATCACCATGTCCAGTACACGCGACAATTAGAAACAAACTGTTTGAAGCGTAAACATGAAATGTTTTTCACAGAATAGTCGTTTCTGATCAGCTGTGTAGCGATTGACATTTCACCGAACTCATCGAGTGTTGCCATGTTGGTGCTGTCTTTTCTTTGATTATATTGCAGTTTTCCGCCATTTCTGCGTCAGAAACTAGAGGATGACTGTCTTACAATGCACTATCATAAAGTCAGTTAGTTCTCATAACGTTATCTTAAGTTAAATTCTTATGATTCATGTTTCGGGTGTTTAGTGTTGCCATGTATGCTACTGTAAATCGTAATCATTCTCCAAGTGTTTTTTTCGGAAAACAGTGGGGAATAACTAAAGAGACATTCGACAAAAACGAACTACTTTCAAAATTCTTCAAGGTCCTGGCTACTTCTGAAGACAGAAATCAAGAGGTGTGAATAATCATTTCTCTATTTTGGTTTGTATATCAAACTTAATTATCGATTTCCATCATACGGAATTTCTCATCGTTGGCAGTTTCGTTGCAGGTATTTGTGTCCACAATACAAGCTCATAGCTATCCTATCACAGGTCATCAGTGGCACCCTGAGGTACTTTTCTTCGACAGTCCTATTATGCTATCGTGTCCTGCTATTACGTTTTCTGAGTAGATCTCGACACCATAGTTTTATTACTTCATATGCGTTCTCTGTATACACTCACACTGTGTTTCTACCACAAGCGTAAGACTGTAAACATCTGACCCTTCTTTAACACGCCAGAATTGGGAGCTTTTGTGCCACACTTGAGTACGGTCATCGTCGTTGTTACAAACTATATATGCAGGGTTCTAATTGTTTTCTGAATCTGCAGAAAAACGCTTTCGAGTGGGGTTTATCTGAAATCCCTCATTCTTTAGAGGCAGTTCAAGTGACACAGTACGCTGCAAACTACTTCGTTAGGTACTTATTTTGCTATAAAATTGGACATTTAAGACGATTTCATCAAGAAGTAATGAAAAGAAAAACACTAGACCAACTCAATAACCATACTAATGTGGATGTCTTCTGTATTCACAGCGAGGCACGGAAGTCTGACAACAAGCCTCCGTCTGAAATCATAGATCCCAACCTCATTTATCGATACAATGTTGTTAGTCCTGGAGACGAAGGGTATGCTTAAAATGTCGCAATTACTAATATTTCACAATTGTTTTACATAAGAATCATAGTTTTTTGTCAAGCTATTGATGCATTGCTGTTTGTTTTCTGATACAGTGAGGGATTTGACGAGATGTACGTGTTCGATTCATCGTCTTCAAATACATTGTTATCCAAGCTTTGATTTATCGTGCTGCAGGGCTTAATTTGATTTGAATAATTGATGTAGTTCTAACATTGAAATTTGTAAGTAATGGTGTGCTTGTAGTTTGAAATTACTAGTCGTTGTTCGGTCTCGATTATTGTGCCATAGATATGATACGGTCTTAGAATGTATTTGCAATGACATTGGACATGTTTACGCAGAGCTCACGACGGAATAATATTTATAACTAACTATTGAAATTAGTGTGATAAGCAATAACAAATGTAAAAATTAGAAAAGATGAACTACATAGAGACTGATTTCAATTCTGGGATGTACTCAAGCCGCATGCCCGTCGCCATTCGATACTCAGTTGGAGAGACCAATCAGCTTAAAATGAACCACATAGTCATCCACCCCATTTTCATCCCTACTACTAAATTCAATTGAATCGAAACGACTAGCTTAGTGAAGTAGCTAACGGCTATGTTTGGCGCGCCATTTCAGCTAGCTTATTTGACCAGCTACCTGATTTGACCATAATTTCAGCTACTTTATTTTTCTAGAAGTGTTTGGTAAAAGTGACTGAAAAAAATTTCAGCTAGCTGAAATAATAAGCTACTTCAGGTAGCTTATTAAAATTTCAGCTAGCTGAAATAAGATGTTTTACCATTATACCCTTATCTATAATATATTAGAATAATTTTATTATATCGTCCTTTTACGCCATTTTACACAATATCAGTTACCTTTTCAGTTTGTTTTATCAAACACTATAATAATAATCAGCTAACTTATCAGTTTCTTGTTTTCAGCTACCTTTTCAGCTACCTTTTCTATTTCAGCTACCTTTTCAGGTTTCAGTCAGCTTTTCAGTTTTCAGCTAATTTTGCCAAACGCAGCCTTAGTCATGGACAAAATTTACCTTTGATTCATCAATGCAAAAAATCTTTTTTTGATTTATCTTCATTCGTAAAATATTAAAATCTAATTTTTATAATTTTTTATAATATATAGCTAAAGATATTCGGGTTGCAAAACATGTCTCGGTAAGTGTGAAAAAGCAATTATAGCCTTTGGAATGGAGGAGATAAAACATAAAATGAACTACTCCCTCCATTTCACCAGTTTCTTCCCACTTTCCTTAAAACAAAATTTCATGGTTTTCAAACTCATATATCGTACTCCCACTTTCATTTAACCATTTTTAATTTTGTTAATTTTCAACCAATCTCATCCACACAATCCAATTCCTTAATCATTGTGCCAAAATGAAAAGGGAAAAAAGTTGAAATGGAGGGAGTACGATATATGAATTTGAGTGAGTATTATTTTGAGGTCAATACAATGATTCAGTGAAGGTTGGCCCACTATGTCGTCTATGTGAGAAGGTGATGCCAAAATAATCATCGATGTCCTATTATTCCAAAAAATGATGTAAATTGATCATTTTCTTTACTGAAAAATTTCAACGTGATCCACTTATCGTCTAAAATCAATTATTTTCTCATTCATTAATCCTTATGGCCAAATCGATAGTCCGTAGTTTGGTAAAAAATTAAAGCCAAACAAATAAGTGAAATAAATTATGCATTTTTACGAAATTCTCCTATAAAATTATCTGATCATATAAAAATAAATAAAAATAATTAATAATTGTTGTGTCTAAACCCACAACTCGTATTAGTAAAATGATCTTTTTTCATGTTTTAGAAGAAAAAAAAAGACGAAAAAGCCTGCTGATAGTACGAAAAAACCTCGCCCAGACACGAGAAACGTAACTACAATAAGGAGACTGCCGAACACCTAAATTTCCATACAACGATCGAACTGAAGATTGAGCCTATGTAAATGAATCGAGTTCGAATACTACAATGAACCATTACATTTAGGAATAAAGAGAGTAAACATTGACTTACACTTGTGTGAAGAACTCTCCACATGTAAGGTCAAATCTCACATCGACCAATTACTAGAGAGTTGTGTGCTTTACTAGAGAGTTGTGTGCTTTATATATCAAGAGGTTACTCAGTTCACCCATTGCCAATTGTTTTTGGGTTGGAAGTTTGGAACCTCATTCGATGTATGAAGTGAATACTCCCTCGTCTCGACGGATGTGGCCCAAGCCCAATGCATGGTTCCAACAACATGACTTCGAACTAATCGTGTTATACGGTACAAAACTACTAGAACTAGTCTTATGATGGCCACATTACATACATGAGTAACAATGTAACATGACCTTAGAAATGTACTTGATTGAAAATCAAGAACAAAAGAAGACAAAGACTTAGAGAAGACTTAGCTTAAACGTGTAACATGGACAATTTACATTCTACTACAGTCGTATCAGTCAATTTTAATTCATTTTATATTAGATGTGTGTCAATCAATTGTTATCTATGTTTATTTATGGTAAATTAGTGTTTTCAAATGACTTTCGCCAATTTACTTTATCATTGTTACACGTTTCGTTCTATGTTGAAGTACAAATTAATGCTTTATTTGGACTTCATTACGTTAAACATATAGATAACAATTCACGGAAAGAGAGGGAGACTGTTTGTAGCTAGTTCATAGTACGAAGTAGAGTATGATGTTTCGTTCACAAACATTAGTTGGTTGGCCATTATATAAGTCATCATTCTAACACTCGATACCACACAAACCATCTTTAATAATCTTGAATTCTACCTTCTTGATTACTCCCTCCGTCCCAATGAATACGTTATTATTTTCATTTTGAGGTGTATCAGTTAATATGTTACTATTTCCATTTTTGGTAAGTTTTTGTATGTAAAAAGTGATTTGCAAGTGGATTGAATAATCATATTTTATTG
>JAUEKU010181166.1:0-10341 GCA_032274805.1 Gypsophila paniculata | reverse complement strand
TAATACAATTTTCTTTATAACGCGATTGATACTAATATAATTTAAAAATTTCAATACAGTGTATGAATCTCAAAGTTGCGCTTCATTCTTATCGCTGATTATTGACGAAAAATTATCCATGCTGTAACTTGACAAATGTTACTCCTAACAAATAAAGAATTGGAATCAAAATAAGATAATTATGGAATCAAATAAGGCTGTCATATAAGTGATGTTCAATTCTCGTAATGATACGTCAACTCTATAAGACATAATTAATATTTATTTTTATTATTGTTGTTGTTACCATTTTTCTAACATATACACCCGTGAACATGTTAAAAAAACCATTATTATATACACCCGTGAACATGGTAGGCTCTTACCCAAATTCTATATGTACGTAATAATTTATATTCTAAATTCATCGGTGTCGAGATTTGAGTTAGCCAAATTGCACGAGTGGCTTGTTATTTGGGGATATTAAAGAAATAAGATATGACGGGCATTAATTTAAAACGCATACAACGGTTCCATAAAATATGAAATGGAAAAAGCCCCCGGCGAGGATCGAACTCGCGGCCTTTCGCTTACGAAGCGAACGCAATACCACTATGCTACGGAGGCACTTGTTGTTACAATTTGACATGCTAATTTATTTAAACGCAAGATCTGAAGTCAACTACGGAGTATTTTGTATGAGAATGGTAAATGGTAACTATGTTTCTTCAAGGTTTTCTTTTACCTAGGCATTCACCTGTCTACATTTAAAGTATACATTGGTTTAACCTTTTTTTTTTTTTTGGCAAGAGTAAAAAATTTTAATGGAAGGTTTAAAACTTCGTAGGCATCGTACTTGAGGTTGAAATTGGATTGTGTAGTGTGTCGTTAGTTGTATTGTGCTTCATACCCAATCATAAAAATTGAACTAGTAGGTTTTGGACCGAAGGCTCGTCGTATTTTGCCGTGCTGTGTTGTGTCGTGTCGTGCCTGGTCCAATGCCCACCTAATAGATTGTTGTGTATAGGACATGTCAAATTTTGGTTCAAAGGCCCAAGGCTTGAATTTTACCCGTATAAGTTGTCTCCTTGTTTAATTTTTAAGCGTACATATTCTGTACGATTCAATTCATAAATTAAAGATTTTTTATTTTTATTTTTATCGACAATAACTTGCAATAGAGAACATAGATAGATAACGGTTGTCTTCAGTGGCGGTCAATTTACATTAATTACCCAAGTAAAAAGGTAAACAAATAACTACGTCAATTACATACCAAAATAGAAAGCAAACACGTGATTAAGATAGAGCGATATAATCCGATTTACGATGAATTGAAGTGAAAATGGACAAATACATTAGTCCGCATGGAAAACATGATGTGCTATTTATTGATCCTAAGGAATTCTATGATTGTAGTAAATATAGTATCCTCATCAAATATTCTACAGTCTACACAATGCAGTGTAGTATTTTCAACTGTTAAAATGAAGAGTTTCTTATTATGCCTTGCACAAAAACAATTTATCAGCCAATACAAACGGCGACACACGGGTTATAATTTACTTCGAAAACAGCTGCCTGCATCTTCGGTTAGGCCTGCCTTGAACGAGCCCTGCCTCGCCCCTTACGATCTCATCTACCAAATCCTTGAAGATGGATCGCTCGACGTCCAGAACAACTCCGGAAACATCACTTCGAAAGTCTGTCCAGTTGTCTGATCTATACATCACGTCTTCTGACAAGACGGTTTTCAACTCGTCCTCTTCTTCGTCTAAAGTGACTTCTTGCTTTTTGGCTTGAAGTAGTTCTATCTCTGCGCATAACTCTCTGAGAAGCTTCTGCGCGTTGAGGGTCTTCCTAGCGAGTTTTTCGGGTTTGAACCATGGCTCAGGAGGGGGCCCTACTAAGGCCAACTTTCCAACAAGGAGTTCATTGACGGTATCAAAAATTAGCTTCCGGTGAGATTTTTCTGGCTTGGATGACATCAAATTGTGATCTCCTTTGGCAAGTAAACCACTTGCTTTGGTCTGTTCTAACACGAAATACAGCTCGGGGTTGATAGGATAACCGGAAGGATGGAGTTGGAAGGCCGTCAAGCCTGAACAAAGCTCTCTAAGTAGAAGGCCTGACGCCAATAGTATCTCGGATATGTATCGGTCATCTGGATTGGTGTTCTCGCATAATGATGCTATGTAATCTGTCTGCACCTCATCGTGAGTCGAGTTCAATCGTCTGAGTTTCTCAACCAAGTTATCAATGCTCTGCAATTTCTTGCGGTTTATTTCAGATGGAAGTTCTAAACTTGGGCTCTTGGTAGAGGGGTTATCTTCTGAAGTCCAAAGCTCTTCTGTGAGGTTGTCGTTAGACTCCGCAATTATATCATCTGCACCATATTTATGTCGAAGAAGTCAATAAGCTTTTCATACTACACAAGCCGCATAGCTTTATTAAACTGGGACATATAAGAACTTACTAGAAGAATGAGAAAATGAATGAATAACACAATATACGGTCACAGCAACACAAAAGAAAAAGCTTGCTGTGATGATTGGTAAATGCAGCCGCCTAACACAAAATCAAGAGCAAAATTTAATAGTTTGAGAGAAAATTCACCTTCAAGGCTGTGTGAAGTGTGTTTAACAGGAGATGGGGAGCCTTCCATGTATGCGGAGGAGTCGAGCACAGAGACAGGGCTAGGCTGTTCAGGGCCAAAAGCAAAATCCCCCGCTGTGTAGACCTCGCTCAATTTCAAGCCCGTGTTCTGAAAGAGATTAAACATGTCCCTTTAGCTAGTTTGATAAGCTGCTAATTATCAGAAAATAAAAGGTCAAGACTTACGTCATTTGTCTCTTCAGACATGCGTATTTTAACAGCTTCAATCGTTGGGCTTTGACAGCTGGCTTTCTCGACAAGCTGCTCAGCATTAGCGTCTTCTGTGTCTATCCTCGATTGCAGAGTCAGAACGGTATCAGATGGCATAGATGTGGTGAGTTCTTGGCAGCTCACACTCGGAGAGTCAATACTTCTCTCACTAGATTGGGCTTCATTCTGGTGCACAGTGCTGGTCTTCTGCGGTCGACGTCTCCCACCAGGGGAGACAGATTCAGTAGACTGCCTGCTAGGTTGCCGTCTTGTTTTGATGGAGTCAGAAGGCGGGGTTGGTGGGCGAGATCTCTTGTCAAACTCGACTTTCTTCTGTTGCAATCTAGGGCTGATAGATCCTGAGCTCTTTATCGAATTCGGGGAGTTATCCTTGGCTACCTGAGGAGACTTTGATGAAATTTGAGTCCCCTTTGAATTTCTAATGTTTGGTTTTCGATCAGAAGAGGAAGCTGCCTGATCTCTTTGACCATCTCTAGTCACGTGGTCCTTAGTCATTCTGCTGCCGGTTGCATTCTTACGGTAAGTCTGACCGTCATTACTTCGGCGTCTTTGAATAGCTTGTAAGGTATCCATTGGGATAATGGAGGAAGAGGGAATACCAGATTTCTTAATAAGCTTACCAGGCTTCATGATGACTATTGGTGATTCAAATGCTTTAGAGGTTCCGTTTCCCCCATTTCTGGATCCTACAGCTCTACTAGTTCGGAATTCATTAGAGTTCAGCACCTCGGCATTTACAACAGAACCCACTCTCTTGTCATTGTCCCTCCTATCTCTCAAGTTCAACGACTGCTCCTCTGTACGACCCTCCAGAAAACCTTTCCCTTGCATAGCTTCAAGTATTTGCTTTAAAGCTCGGAGGTCTTTCCCAGATTGATTAAACTCGATATCTTTCAACCGTTTCTCAATTTCACCGAAAATAGAAGGTGAGCTTCTCGATGAGATCACTGAGGATATTACCTGTCTTGAAGCGTGCGTTGGTGAAGCTCGACCACTATCCATGTGCTTCCATGGTGCGGGTTCATTGGGGAATTTTGAACTAGACATTGGTTTCATTACAGTATCGACATTCTTCCATCTGGGTGAAGATGGATCCTTTCTGGAACTTCTCGGAGATTTAGGAAGTCGCACCGGTCTACACGCATCAGGGACTCTCAAAGGCAACAAAGGGGGGCCACTGCCTTCACGGGAGGTCTTTATAGGGCCCAACGAACTCTCACTGTAAGGTCTGGGATCAGGCAACATATCCAGGCCCATGAGTTTTGCCACAACACTAGAAGGCCGTGATTGGGTAGTTGAAGGCTGAAGTAGATTTGTAACGCTTTCGTTACAACTGTCACTGACCTTGCGTGTAGATCCTGAGCGATACCCTGCTTTTGAATCCACACTGGTGCTCCTTCCCGAGCTATCTCTACTATCCAACGAAAGCCTTGGCGCATCTTTAATTCTTTCATTTACCTCTCTCCCATCATAAGAAAACCTGCGTGCATCCCTTTGTATGGATAGAGGATATTGATCCTTTGACTCGTATGACAGTCTAGGAAGTTCTTGTTCATCGTAGTTCCAATGAGCATCACGAAAATTAGCACGAGCTCGTAAAGAATCCTTCGTATCTTCTGCTACATCATTACCATTTTTCCTGACACGTAATGATTCATCCACCAATTTGGACAACTGCAGACTCCTGGGGGAGTCTTTGTTTTTAAGTATGTAGTTTGACTTTTCTTCTTTAGTAACGGTCTGTGCTGATGAACTTCTAGAATCCCTGTGCATGGAATCCTTGACCACATCCCGAAGATCAACCGAATGCCTTCCCATCCTCGGGCTGGCGCTTGTCTGGCTTATGACAGGGTCCTTTGAAGGAGTTTCTGGGAAAATTATTCGATCCATGGATGAGGGTTCTGGTTGACCTGTGCCTCCAAAATCAAGGGATGAAAAGGACGATGAATGTGAAGAACATGAGAAGGATGCTCTTGAAGATTCTGTTGAAACTCGTTTCTCATTTATATAATTGTTTGAATTTCTTTCCTGCAATAAGAATGTTGCGTTTCCTCGATCAAGATTTACATAATTCAACCAAGCAATGCAATACAACAATTAACAAGGTCGGACGATCTAGGATAAATCAGACAGAAAGTGCGACAAGACTGCAGAAATTTCAGCGTTAAGCTAAGAAATCTTCGTTTGACAAATGCATGATCATAGCTAATTCAAATCTAAGAGCCAATCTTGGGGAAGTCGAGTTATCAAGCAATGACACACTTCAGAAGTCACAAATGCAAAGAAGATTATACGACCGAATATTGACCTGACTATTATTCAATGCAATTATGAGAGCAGAACACAGTAAAGAAAGGTACCAAGACAAGATCCTTTACCATTGTCTCTCGGTTGTACAAGTTACTAGAATCAGTGTTGAGATTTCCATTGCTGAACTTGGAGTTACCTATAGATTGACCACCAGAAAAACATGAATAAGAACTTATGTTTAAGGATATTATCTGTCATCCTTTTGTACGGAAGATAAATAGATAATCAGTATGCATTCGCCAAATGGAGGAAAGGCAAAACATAAACTGATCACTCTACACTTCGTCTCCACAAACATTGAGACTTAACAATAACGACAAATCAAACATAAGGTCAGTAAACAATGGTGACAAAAGTGTAAGTTTGACTTAGTCAACGAACATCGACATGAAATTGAGTAAAAAACATAAGCAGTTGAATAGTGCAACATTATCACAATACAGTAGCAAAGCTGTTGTGCCAAAAAAAAAAAAAAAAAAAAACGTTCGGCTAGCTAAACCATCCATGACAGAAATTTTTTGGAGATGTCACATCTCGAGCGGGTCTAATGATCATATCATATTCACATCACGTTGATGAATATGTATTGATTTAAATAACTTACAACGCGAGCACAAAAGACACGAAAAATTAAGGCAAGATTGACTACCTTGTGACGGAGGAGGAGGAGGGGGAGGAGGAGGAAGAGGCCTCCTTTGATTAAGGCGCCTTCCCGAAATGAATTGTTGTCGATCAAAGATCTGAATGATACCTGTCATACATCCAATTTGCTTCTGCAAATCCGGATTATCATCAGCCAACGAATGCAACAGTTTCGCAGCCATACCAACAGGATCAACACAACTCTCCCTGATAAGAAAACCGAAACAGCCAAATAACCTCAGCAACCAAGTACATTATCCATTAACTACGAGTTACAAAGTACAATACTTCTGTCATTTCATCACTGGTACTAAATCTTGGTTAGAGATCACACGCGAACTGATATCAACCGTTGCAATAAATGCGGCCAATACAGCCTCAAACTCGGTCGTGTATCGGTGTCACAGAGATTATTTAATTACATGATCTCAACTAAATTCAGTAAAATCAGATTTTTTTTTCAGTGAGTTCAGTAGTGCAATAATTTCTGACCAATCAAACTTAAACTAACTTGGTATAGATGTCGAGGTGGTGAGATTCCAACCAGTAACCTTTCGATCATGCCGGCTCTAATACCATGTACAAAAATCATCCCAACCAAAAGTTTAAAGTTTAAATTAATGGTTGGAGTCCCGAGACCGGTTTTTACTCAAAACTATAAATTCCCAATAAATTCCTTAATTTCTGAAATACCAACCTTTATACCGAAAAAATTCTTAACTACACCGATTGTATCACGTCATCGTACATCTCAACCACTAACAAGTGAGATTAAGTTCTGAATAAACTCAACACTAATCATCTAACACTACAAAAAATCACTCAAATCAACTAAATTTAGGGTTAATTTAATCCAAAAAACTACCAAATTATTGCACTTTGAACAAATCTACAAACATAATTACTCATCATAACTAATAAACTAATCAAATCAATACAAATAAATACTACTCTAAAAAATAACAAAAAAATTAATTAGAGTAACATTTATGAATAAATACAAACATTAAATGCATTAATTAATATAAAAATTGCGGAAAATACCAAAATTAAATTGACGTCGGTGGTGGTGATGCCGGTGATAAAGAAGAAACCCAAATTAATTTAATTAAATTTATTTTAGGTGGAAATACATTAAATTTTATATATAATTACTGATATTTCCACCTAAAAAATCAAACTTTTTTACTAAAAATTACAGAAATCTAAGAGATACCCAGATAAATTGAACTAATTATCTCAACTGGGTAAGTGTTAATTTTGAAGAAATGCCAAAAAATGAAGTAGAATTGTGTGATTTTATTGAGAAAAAAGACATAATTTTTGGAAAAAAAAAAATATATTTAATAATAAATAAATATAAGAAGAGGTTATATGGAGTGCATATGGAAATTTGTGTGTGGTAGGAAAATGGGAGAATGTAAGGAGAATATTTAGAGATTCAAGAATAAATGTACACAAAAAAAAATGAAAATAAAAGACAACCTAGACTACTACTTCTGTTAATTGCAGAGAAAATTTTGTATAAACTATAGTATTCCTTAATTATTAAAATAATATAATAATATACTCCGTAATTTTTTTTTAAAAAGTGGTATATCTGTTAAGAGTATCTTACGATAAATTTAAATTAAAAATCACTCATAAAAAGTAAATAAACGATCCCGTGATAAAAATAATCACTATAGTAATATCAATAAAATGAGTGCAAATATACGGAAAAAAATAAAAAGAATGTAAAAATTATAGTAAATACTTATGAATCCAGCGATATTACAATTATAGGACAATTCCATACGGCAATTAGTGTTTTAATAGGAGAACAAAAGGCCGATTTATTGAAAAGTGGAGAAAAATTTGAACGTGAATTTATTTTTCACAATAATTCTGTGTTAATTATTGAGCTAAAACATAAATTAAAATAATATAATTTGTTGAAATGCTACCCTACAAGCCCATGTGGTGAGTTTAGAGGAGGTTGGTGGTTTTATATGAATTTTCTTAATTAAAAATACGCACACATTATTTTATAGTCAAGGAGACTTAACAAATACAAATAATATATCAAAAATAAAAAAGCAATAATATAATTAGTGAAAAGAAATGAATAATGTATTATTATTATTATTATTATTATTATTATTATTATTATTATTATTATTATTATTACTCCCTCTTACTCAAAAAAAGCTTCCACATTTATATTTTGAGTATATTCATTAAAACTTTTTTGTTTCTATTAGTAGATACTGTAATATTTTGTTAGTGGACAATAATTTTTTGGGATCCACCTACTTTTTGTTTCTCTAATATAAGTACTCCTTCCATTCAAGTCCAAACACCCCATAACACTATTTGGCATTATTCAAGAGTTTGGAGAATCTTCGAGATTGTGTGCAATATATAAATAAGAATATACGGAGTAGTCATGTGTGATCTTGTTTGATTCGTCTTAATAAATATAACAAAAATATCAAAATTTTATACTGTAATTTTTTATAATTTATAGCAAAAAAATATAAAGATTACAAAACGTGCATCGACATTTGGATCATGATATTATGGAGTGTTTGATCTTGAATGGAGAGAATATTATTTAATTAATTTTTTTGGTTATTGTGCAAAAAGTAAAATGAAAATTTTTTTGAATAGGAGAGAGTATTATTATGTGAATAGAAAAGTAGAGAGGAGGATACGATAGTAACATGTGAGAGACAGGATAGAAATGAAAGAGGTAGTTTGTCATACATTGCAATGCATGTGGTGTAGGGTCATTGAATCTACCACCTACATTACATAATAGTTACATTAACATAACATAATGCATGTGAAAGTTGTCAGTATTTCAAATTATTTTCCATTTTTGTGTGAATGTGTATATGTGAAGGAGTGTGTGGTGGAAAGTGAAAAGGGGAGAATGGATCATGAGTATTGAGTGGGTTTTGTGTAACCTTTTTGGTGTTATGATTGAATTTGGAGTATGGTGTGTTAGATAAGAGAATGCTCTTTTCATTTCATTCATTTAGTCTCACTTTTTTTTTTTTAGCAATTTCACTCATTTAGTCCCATTATCAAATTTATCTACTTTTTTCATTGAAATTTACCAAAATAACCTTACCTTTTCACAATTTTTCATACACACAACTTACATATTATTTGAAAATACCATTATACCCCTACTTTATCTCACTTTCTTAAATCCCGTGCCATAATCCCATGAGGCTTTATGAGTGAAATGGAGGAAGTAAGTTTTTTAGGATCGGATATTAGGGGTGGCAAAATAGATCCGAATCGAAAAACCGACTGAAATTGATTGAATTAACATCCGACCATACATCCGAAAGACTTAACTTGAACTTAAACTGAAGTTTGAAACGATCTGAACAGAATCGAAACTGAACCGAATTCAATTATAATCGAAAACACTCGTAACCGAATGAAACTGAACTGTTTTGTATCCAAGCCAATTTGACCAAGACTAAAGTGATCTGATTCAAAATAATTTGACAATATTTGCTTAAAAACTAGCACAACACATATAATAGTCAATTTTTCCCCTAGATTAAGTTTTAAAAATTTTGATTCTAACCAATCAAAAGTATATGTCACAATAAATTAAGTATAATTGGACAAAATTATACTCCGATACAAACTAGACTGGAATCGAATATCATTTGATCTGATATTAATCTGACTCGAACCCGCTATGACCTGCAATTGAATTTAACCTGAATTGAACCGAATTGAAATCGAAAATAATGATAATCGAAATGAAACCGAACCGAATAAATCTGACCCGAAACCGTTCGAAATGACCTGTTTGCCACCTTTATCGGATATGAGTCGGGTTATTTGAATTCGAACTGTATTTGATCATTGTAGTTTTGGGTGTAGTTTGAGAGTGTTTTAACGAATTGCTATTGATGTAGTAGTTATTATAATAAATTTAGCTATAAACGGGTCAGATCCTATTAATTCGAGTTAATTCAGCTATAAACGAGTTAGAAATGAATATCTCTGTTGGTTCGAGTTAAGTATTGAATATCTCTAAATCGAACTAAATAGAAATGTAGTAATAAGTTTAAGTTATTCAAACAAACAGGACCTAGGGGGATGTATGGTTGGCATGTTTGAATGAAATAGAATGGATTGAAACCATTCAAATGTTTGGTTAACCTATTTTAGAATGGAGTTAGAAACCTAGTGGATTCCAACTCCACCCCAACCCCCTAGAATACCATCCCCACCTAGGGCTGTTCATTTTCCGATCCGGACTGAAATTTTGGACCGGACCGGACCGGAATCGTCCGGACCGAAATCGGAATTTAAAATTTCGGTCCGGTCCTCAATCCAAGGATTTTTGGGATTTCGGTTTCCGGTCCGGACCCAGAATTTTCCGGTCCGGACCGGAAAGATCGGAATTAGCGTTTAATGTATTTGTTTAGATTAGAATATATAATATTACTTACAAATTTTGTGTACAATTATTTCATTTAGCATTATTACACATGAAAATTATATATA
>JAUEKU010181155.1:0-10342 GCA_032274805.1 Gypsophila paniculata | reverse complement strand
AATTAAAGATATTTAATTTACAAAATGGGTTTGAAAAAGTGAAATGGGGTGTTTGGAATTGAAGAGAGGGAGTAATATTTATACTGTGAAACATAAAACGAGACAGTGAGACTCGTGATTGATCTTCACTCAGCCTAAATACACTAGTTTTCTCTTCTTTTTGGTTTTGGTGATTAGTTTAGTGCACTAGCCAAAGATACTTTAACTTCACTTTACTAATTTCGTCTTTCTTTAGCCCACTTGTGTTGCTTTCTAACCATTCTCAAGGTACCTTAATAATGGCACCCATAAGGCCATAAGTATAGTACTAAAATACACTAAAAAGCGTGAACATTTTCTTACATTAATTGATCTCATCAGTCTTCACTTGCCACTATGCACGTTGCACACTTGCACATAAAATAAGCTAAACTATCGTTCAAGTTAATTAATTTATTTAATATGATCCATCTAATTATTCAAAATTATTATATCCATCTCTCTTTCAGGAAAAGAGACTTGAGCATGATTCTATCCGTTCACTCCAATTCACTTCGTTCCCAAAATATCTAATTGCAATTTTGATTAAAGTGACAAAATGACTTAAATAGGAGTATATGCAAATTTTGTCGAAAAATTAAATATTTGACTTTTTTTTCGAAATGAACCATTAATTCTTAGCATATTTATTTACGAGTATTTTTTTATTTAAAAAAAAATGCTTAAAAAAACAGTTACCTCACGTTGACTCCAAAAAAAACAGTAAAAATAAATCTTACTCCCTTCGTCCGGTCAATACATTACTATTTCCATTTTGGGTGTAGCAGTGATTCCAGTGAATACGTTATTATTTCCATTTTTCGTAAGTTTTTTGTATTTAAAATAGTGATTTGTAAGTGGATTGGATAATCATATTTTATAGTTGTATTAGACATTCACTTGCGATTCCTTAATATTTATGTAAAAAATAATAGTAACGTATTGACTGGGACGGAAAGAGTATAATTTAACCCAACAAATATCCAACCCGAATTTGAATTTTTTTTTTTTTTTTTTTTTGTGAGACTCCGAATTTGAAAATTACATCCAATAAAATTGAGCTTTAATTCTTGGATTTTCATCCAATCGCTACTATAATTCTATAAAAATAAGTCCATATCTCTTACATTACACTCATCTCAACACACTCATGGCTTCCATCCAATATCTCTTCCTCATTACTCTTCTCCTCTCAACTACTTTCTCCAATGCAACTTCCCAAACTTATCTTCTTCCCATCATAAAAGACATTACAAAACCTCAATACTACACAACATTTCTTGTAGGAACTCCTCAAACTCGAGTGTACCTAGCCATTGACCTTGGCAACCTATGGTCATGGTTCACTTGCGACATTGTCGGCTACAACCGGTCCTCCACATTCCGTCCCCTATCGTGTGACGCACCTGACTGCACCACATTCGGGGGAGTTGGTTGTGTGGGGTGTCCCGATGGGCCTCTAAGGCCCGGTTGTACACCCATTAACACTTGTGGAGCTACTTCATATAGCCCACAAAGTCACATGCTCTATGCAAGTGGTGTCATTAAGGATGTAATAAGTTTATATAGTCAAGCCCAAAACACGGCCCAAAAGACGAATACTAATTTACGCGATTTCCCTTTTACTTGTGCCCCGGATAAGGGCCCATTAAAGGGTTTATCTCCGTATACTAAGGGGATATTGACGCTTGCAAGGCGACCAGTTGCCTTACACGCGCAAATATCCTCAGCTTATAAAGTACCACATAAATTTGCCCTTTGTCTCCCCGCTACCTCGACTTTGGGAAATTATAATGGGGCTATGTATTTTGGTGGTGGCCCGTACCATTTACCATCTACTAGTCGAATCGATTTATCTAGGTCACTTATTACCACCCCACTCGTGGTTAATCCTAATAGTACCGCCCCTATTTACGGAGAAGGTGAACCTTCCGTAGAATACTTTATCAATGTTAGATCCATCAAGGTCGATGGAATCCCAGTCCGTTTCAAATCGTCCTTGTTATCGTTCGACAAGGACGGTGTTGGCGGAACTAAGATTAGCACCATGGACCCTTACACTATCTTACATAGTGAAATATATAACGCGCTAATTAAAGTTTTTATTACTAAGGCCGCGGCCATGAAAATCACTAGGGTCCCATCAGTCGCTCCTTTTGGCGCCTGTTTTAGCGCAAAGACCATTAAAACCACAAAAACCGGCCCAATGGTCCCAATCATCGACTTAATCTTTAATGAAAAGAGCCCGTTGTTGCATAACAAAAATGGGAGGTGGAGAATATATGGTGCAAACTCAATGGTTAAGGTCTCAAACAATGAAAATGTCCTATGTTTAGGGTTTGTAGACGGTGGATTGAGCCCTACAACATCAATTGTAATAGGTGGGCAACAAATGGAAGATAATTTGATAGAAATTGACTTCGTTAACAATAAATTAGGGATTACATCATCGTTGCTTCATTTAGGGACCAATTGTGCTCAATTCAAAGGGATTTAACGTGGGTCAATTAAGTTGAATTGAATTGATAGATTGTAGTCTACGTATGTAATATCATCAATTTTCAGGAATAAAGATGATATAAAATTATAATGTGTACGTTATTACTTATTAGATTTCCTGACTAGGACATAACTCATCTTATCCTACTACTTTAAAGTTTTTAAATGTTTGAAAGTCTCGATGTCGGGCAAGTTGTTCCACTTGTTGCTTGTCATCAAATTGTTAATGTATTTATTTTAACTTACCGTTTGTTTTTTTACTCGTATCAATTTCTTGGACTAGCAGAGGTATTCAAATAGTGATCCGAACTAGTAATCGAACCAACTTGACTGGTCGATTTGGTCTTGGATCGAATACATTTCGGATCAGTTTCCGAGCCTAAAAAAAAGTTATCGATTTTCAGTCCAGTTCGACCCGATCCAATCTCAGGCAAAAACTCTAAATCACTTAAATTAATTAAGAGGTTCAGCCCGAGTTTGGGCCAAACTTAATGAGTTTAGGTCCGATTCGGTTCGGGCTCCCTTCTAATCGGTTTGGTCTCCAGATTTAATTTTTGGGGAATTCGATCTCTAGGTTTGATCAATCCAGTTCAGTCTGAGTTTGGATGGATAAACACCCACACTGGGAAGTGTACAGGCAAGTTGGAGACAATTGTTTTATATTGAATTTCAACATGAAATAAAACGCAAAGAAATCAAAAAATTATCACGAATAGGAACACGTTGTTAAATGGCCTAATCAGAGAATACCACGTTATCATATATCCCACGTACATTTATTCAAGAAAATTTCTCGATACATCGAGAATGCCACGTTATCATATATCCCGTCAAAAAAATAGTCTTATTTTCCGAACAAGAACGTCTTTTTGTCAAAATTCTAATTGGTGTGGATTTTATTATCGACATTATAAAATTTCGAGAAAAAGAAGTTGCTTTGTATAATGATACACGTGTGAAGATCCACTACAGTTGTAATTTAGGTGCATTTGGTGCATTTAACTACTTATGGAAATTATGGGAAGAGAGAAGTACGATAAACAAAAATATATTCTCTTTCCATGATAATATATTTCCTTATATAGTTAAATGCACCACATGCACAACTAGGGGCGAAACCAGGATTTTTACGTAACTAGGGCCAAAATTTCAATGATTTTTTTTCATTTAAATAGCAACGAGAAGTTTATCCTCTTGTATCCGATGCCAGTATCAAAAGTATTAAAAGAGGGGCAAAAAGTGAAAGCGTGTATATAATGGGTAAAATTTTTTTTAATAAAAAAGGGATATTCTATGATGTACCCCCGAGTTTTTTGGTTTTATATGTTGTACCCCTGCCTTTTTTTAATTACATGGTGTACCCCGAACTCAATATGATGTCTATAGTGTGACACTGAATTTAAAATTCTGTTTTTACCACGACCATATTAATAGCCGTCATTAATTTGATCACTTTTTTAACCTACTAATTTACCCGTAAGTCCAACTAATTGCTTATTTACCTATTCATATGCTTATAAAAACACTTCATCACATATTAGTCCGCTCAATTATCCATTACAACATCAAAGAATCATGCTTAAAATTCTTAAGAATTTACGAATTAAACATCATTAATTCCTGTTTAGAGTACTTTTTAGAGTGATTTTTGACGACTCTCCGGTAAGAGGGTGATTTGGTGTTAATTGGTAAGAAAATATGTTAAAGGAAACGTGTTGTGGAGGAAAATTTTCAAGAGAGAGCTCAATGAGGATTAGTTTAGAAAAAAAATATGAAATTCAGGGGTACATCATAGATATTCAAAAACGTGGGACTATAACATAGAAAAGTGAAAAATTCAGGACTACAACATATAATTTCCCTAAAAAAAATTTAAAACTTCCATGTCTTTATGTATATTTTTATGTTTATAAGTTGATTTACCTTAGAGTTAGATACTTTGACATCAAAAAATTAGATCTTATTTTGAAATTGAAGTGGTGTTCCGTAGTATATTTCTCTGTGAAAAGAAAAAAATAATTAAAATATGTTGTTTATTTCGTTGGATTTTCGTCACATAAATAGTGATAGCTAAGTTTTTTCTTTTGATAAATTAGATGTCATTCTCATGAGGATTAAAATATTTATTATTAATTGAATTGATCTTGAATCTTGTAATTGAAGCCAAAAAATAAAGTTCAACATCTACTAAGCAAGTCAAGCTAAGCTAAATAAAGCTACAAATATTAAGAAAAATAAATGCATTAAATCTTTTAATGGAAGCCTAAACGAAGCTACTAAAACAAAACTACAAATATTAAAAAATTTATCCCAAGAGGAATTGAACCTTGGTCCCTAGTGTGGCAACTATCATATGTTATGCATATATTTCAAATAGTAATGTAAAAATCTTTTATTTCCCCAGAAACTACTTGGGCCGTGGCCCAAGTGGCCGTAGACTTAGATCCGCCCTTATGCACAAAATAACAATTGCAGTGGATCCGCACCCAATGATACACTATAACAACTACTCCACCTATAACAATTTTGATATTAAAATTTTCATTTATTAATACGCTTAATAAATAGTTTGTATGTGTTACTCCATTGATTTCCCAATTTATTATCTAACAATTGGCTAATATGCCAAATAACAAAGCAACAAATTACAATATTTGCTAACGGAAAAGAATTACATCATTGGCGTCAATAACGCACTCTCCATCACAAGTTTGAACACCCGAAATACGATCGTAATATTGAAATTCAGTATCATTTTATAACGCTATCGATCATTATCCATAGCTACAACTATTTAGGACGATTGTTTTATTGTACTATACATCACGCTCATATTTGATACGAGTACAAAGTTCATCTGATGTATTCATCAAACGAGCGTGAAATTGAACCGGTTGAACATAAGACGAGATATAAAAATGGAACACGCGATTTCTACTCCGCTCATCAGACGAGGGTGAAGTTGAAATTACCACAAGTAGTCCCCCCATTATTCTGCAACGAAGAAGTAAATCCTAATCTGTTCTTCCCCAAATCAAACTCTAACAAATTATTTTCGAGTTGATATCCTCCGATAACCATAGCCGATTTTGCAGCAATCCCGCCATCCACAATCGCTAAACATATCGCATTATTGTTCATTTGTATCATCGAATTCCCCCCGTAAAATGTCCACACGATTTTATTGTTGTTTTGCATAACTAGTTTTATTTCCGGTACAATGACCCCGATTCTAGTGAAAAGTAGGGTGCTGCTATCATAGCAGAAAGCAAATGGTGCAACTGGATTTACCCGCTTAACGGGCAGGACTGATATCGTGTTAGTTCGCAATTCTTTGTCAAAGAAATCTGTGACGAGTTTGTAAATTGAGGATTGTATGACCGTGTAGGGGACTGAGGGACTGATCTTAGTCCCGCCTAGGCCGGTCTTCGGGTTGAAGGACAATGATTGTGCAGGGATTGGGACCGTTGTACGGTTTACAATGATTGAGGTGACACTGATGAAATATTCTGATGGTGTTTTCGGGTTTTGGATCAAGGGGGTGTAGGAAAAGAGGGAAGTTATGTCGTCTGGACCGGGGTAGAGACGGTACGGGCTGGCATCGCCAAAGAAGGCGACGCCAGTCGTCCAATTTGAGTTTAAGCAAAGGGCAAACTTATTTGAAAACCCGAATGTTGACGAGAATTGGGAAGGGAGTGATGTCTTGGACCGGCCGAATGCTGCGATTCCTTTAACGTGTTTGGCGAGTCCTTGGGCAGGTTTGTATGCGCACCCAAACAGGACGTTGGGTGCGGACACAAGCCTGCCTACATTGGACCCGTCAGTTGAGTTAATGCGAACAATGTCCGAAATTAGTACACCTGTCTGTCTAGATTGGGGCTTAAAAGGGTTGTCCAAGACGAGGGTGCATTCGGGTTTTGGGGGCGGGCTACGACAGTTGGAGTTTGTTAGCGCGCATTGGGGGGAGTCGCACTTGAATGGGTGTCGCGAGGCGAGGTAGGCAGGGGTGCAATAGGACCAAGGGAGTCGAGTTTTGAGGTCGATTGTTAATGGGGTGTATACATGGAGAGTTCTTTGGTTGAGTTTGAGTATGTATTGTTGGGTTTTGGTGTCTTTTAATGTCGGGATGACGAGGGCCTTCGGACGTGGTGGTTGTGTGGCGGCGTAGGCGGTGGTGGTAAGGTGGAGGCAGAGACATGTAATGACTAGGATGAGTTGGTGCATTGTAGAAGCCATTTTGGGGTGTATGCTTGAACTTGATAAAACATTGTTGCATTACAGGATAATTTATAGTACTTTGTCGTCGTCTCATCTCTGTATCGATCATTTATTTACGTTTTTATCTTAAGAATTGAAGTAAATGGTTTTATACGTAGTATAATAAGACGATTCACAAAAGTGGACGAGAATAAAAATCAATTTCGTCAAATAATTACGGATGATAACTTGATTAAATTACACTTGATTTTTAATCTAGCGATAATTTATATAATCTTATTATAAAAAAGGTAAATAAATGATCGTGACAAGTTGAAAAGATTACAACTCCACGAGTGATTGTTGAAGTCAAGAATTATGAAGTGTCAAAGGTGGCGACTAGAGAACGCTGGAAAGTGTGGAAACCATGCACGTTAAGCTAATGGAATAGGTTGGAGTGTCCAATGGTATTTATGATCCACATGTTGTATCCGTCATTTGGTACGTACGTCGTTGTTGAAATCAAATAGGGACTACAAATTATTGCATGAAACTACTATTAATTATATTTGCATAATTGCATCTAATGAATTATTTATGATCTAAGAGTAGTTTGTGAATTATTGTCATTTAGTTTCAAATCAAATACGATCCGAATTTGAATTATTGAGTTAACTCAATTTAATTTGACCCGTATTTAACTGATTTCAAATTTATCGTTATTCTTAAACAGCATGATAAGTACACACCGTATTCGATCCCAAAATAATGAGACGACTATTTATTCTTATCCAAATTTACAAATTACTCGAAAATGATCCACTTCAATTTACTCAACTCATATCCAATATAATCCGAATAATTTATCGAATCTAATCACATCTACATGTTTACATTGCATCTACCATAAGCAACACTACACAGTGATCTTATCTTAATTAACTTCTTGCTTGGTCGACTGACTAACCTACATTGCCTAAATGACATATCCTTTCGGATATTCCTCCTCATATCAATCAATACATAGAACTAATTAAAGCCTAGCATATCTAATGCAGTGTATCCGCAACTATATTAGCTTTTCGTTTTCTTCTTTCTACCATCCGATTTAATTTGAATTCGAGGCGTTTAGGACTAAAGGGCATCAAAGTTTTTGTTGAGCTTTGAGTTTTAACTCTACTATATTCTTAGGACTTAATATTGAAATTATAAATTTCGCAAATTGTTTCAAAATGAATAACCAAGTTGTCGGTTAATCATTTCATGATCTTGTGAGCAAATTTTTGATCATCCAACTTTTAAACTAAAGTTATAATTATCGCATATTGTGATCATTTAATTTGCTCTATATAAGTTCAGCACGTACAGAGAGGTTTGCTGACTATGTTTAAAAGTAAAGTAGTTCTTTAGTGAAATAATTTTGTGAGACTAATTAACTTGATATTAATGGAAGACAACAAAAAAGAAAAAAGAAAAGGAAAACTAATTGGCAAAAAGGAAAAATCGATGTTCATGTGAGAAGCCTCATAATAAGAATATTTAAGAACATTTTATTAGAGAATGGATCACGTCATTTTACGTGTATTTAAATTCGGATTAGATCATATATTGGGCCGTATCATTTCAGATTCGAATGTATTTAAGGCTATGGTTAGTTAAAGAAATCATAGTCTTTTCTTTTTAAGCTATAAACGATCTCGGTTGTATTAGCAACATTTTTGGTTTTCTCTAGATACTTTTTGCTTTGGTTCTATTTAGAAACGTAATTGTTTTGACTTCAAAACGCCACCCGCAAATCAGCAATGACGATTTATAACTCAGAACGTTCCGATCCTACGTAGACCTCATAACCGTACCCAAAATATTCTTTAATACAACCAAAAATACTATTTAATTTTTAAGCTCCATTTAACCACTTTGTTCTATTTTACATCTATAATTTGGTATGTTATCTGCAATTGATATTTGATAATACGTATACATGTTAATTATTAACTTTCACATATGATTGATTGGTTGAGTAACATAGAGTTGTACCCCATTGAATGAGTGATGAACTATTTTCTAGTTTTGAAGATGTGGATAGTGCTCGTTTTTTTACTCTTTGGTTAAAATGGCGTTTTTTTAAAGAATATTTAGCGTTTTGGGCGGGAATGAAGAATATATCATCAGATGGGGTTCATTTTGGTTCGTGTTTTGACGATCCTAAAAAACGCCATGTCGCTTGACGTTTTTATGCTTTTAGGAAAAGTTTTTAAAAAAAGTCAAACGTTTAAAAAAACGCCATTAACAATGGCGTTTTCTGTTGTAAAACGCCACTCACGACTGCGTTTTTAGTCATCAACTTCAGCCCACTCTACTGCCTTTGATTGAGAAATTTTACTGCTGCAGAACGCCATTAGCAATGGAGTTTTAGCTAAAACGCCATTGTCAATGGCGATTTACGTGAACAAAAAATTAAACCCCACTGCCTTTGTTTGTGACTTTCAGCTTAATAAAAACGCCACTAAGAATGGCGTTTTATAGTCAAAAACGCCATTGCTTATGGCGTTTTTTGTAAAGTTTGACTTTTTTAAAAAAATTTCCCAAAAGCCTAAAAACGCTAAGCGACATGGCGTTTTTTAGGATTGTCAAAACACGAACCAAAATGAACCCCATTTGATAATATATTCTTCATTCCCGCCCAAAATGCTATATATTCTTTAAAAAAACGCCATTTTAACCAAAGTTTCATTTTTAGGATGACCACGATGATTAAAAGTGTAAAATTCGATTCACCTTTTTAGCGAAATCTACTCCGTACTAATTAGAAGAACACTTATTCGTTAAGGATGTCAATGTGACGATACAAGTGGACATCGGAATGCACCTGCTTTAACTGGGGTGGGCATCGACGTAGAAGTCATCGGCGGATTGTAGGGTGCTTAGGGTGCTTAGATCTCGAACAAAATGGACAAATGGCGCTTAAAAATAAGTAGCATTTCGGCCTTTTCTGGTTGGATTAAAGAATATTTGAAATTATGGAGTACAATCCACGTAGGCTCGGAGCTGAAAACATCATTGCAGGTGGCGGTTTTAGGCTATCTTACCAAAAAAAAATATTACTCTGTATAGTAGCTCAAAATGCCATTTGCAAAGGCTTTTTCACCAAAAAAAAACGTCATCCTAATAAATGGCAGTTTTTGTTTGTCTAGAATTAACAAAACCTTCTGTTTTGGTGCAAAGTTGTCACCATACAAAACATTTATAATGGAGGTTTATGGTCTAAGATGTCATCCCAGATGGCGGCTTTAGACTCATGAACTTATAACCTATTCTGTTTTGGAGAAAAATTTTAGCCTTAGAGAACGTCATCTAAGATGGCAGTAGTTTTCTCTAAATACGTCATCTGAGATGGCGATTTTTCGTCCCTAAATGAACAGATCTTGATTGTAATACACGAGATTTTTGGTTTACTATTTATAATAGTTACTATTTATAGTAGCTACTATTTATAGAAAGTTGCCATTTATAATAATAGCACATTTTATAATTAGAAATCCAAAGTTAAGCTAAGCTCAAGCTAAGCTCAAAACATTTCGGTTTAGTACGTACGTACGATATTCGTATTTATACGTTTACGTATATA